>SNQJ01S0031383.1:27504-47361 GCA_010110895.2 Picea sitchensis
ACCCATGAGTTTGGGCTATGTATCCATAGAAGAGGGCTTCCCTCACAGTCAAAACTCTTTCCAAGGAATTTGGTCTTCCTACCGCTACCCAAATCCACCATTTTCTCTTCCCCATGATCTACACAACCTAAGGAAGGGGATCCCCCTTCACTACTCATAGTTCCTCATTCCTTCCCTCTTCCCTCCAGGGAACCCATGAACCTGGTCAGAAATGAATCTCACTATTGGGCATACTAGGGATGTCAGTTGCTAGGAAATAATGTAAACACATAGCTTACCACCCTTAGGGAAACTTCCTCTCACTTAGAGGTTTCACCTTGCAGGCATGACAACCTACCTCTTCAGATATTGTGCTTCACACTCCTGTGCCGATCCAATAATTTAGATTCTTTGATACTACTATGTAAGCTTGTGTTGCACCAAAAACTTGTGGTCTCCTCTCAGACTGCTCAGTCTCTCCCTACTTCCAGAAATCCCATGTTGCCTGGATAGACTCCCTACATGAATATGTTGTGTTTTCCCATACAAATCCTATTTTCCTAGATATATTGACTCACACTCCTCCCAAGGAGGATTATACTCATCCCCCATGCTCACAATAACTTTCTTGAAGTGACTTCTCTCAGCCACCCTCTTATAGGAATTCAAAAGGAAATAAAAGGTTCATAACACAAGGTAATTTACAAAATAATGTGGGTTGATATTAATACTCATGACCATTCCCTTATTATAACCCTTGGAAAATTTCCCCTCTTGTGGATAATTGGCCCCCCAATACTCTGTCCATGTCCACCTGCACTTGGTGTTATCTTTTTATTTATCATAATGATTTACAAAGTTTACATACACATTGCTTAGCCCATGGCCACATGTCTTTGATAAAGAATATACATCATTAAACTATAGATAAAACATGGATGTTACATTCCTCTCCCCCTACAAACTGCACTTTCCTCAGTGCACATAACTCTGCATTATTTCAAAATTTACATACAAATATGTTTACTGCTAAATGTTCGCTACCTTCACAAGTTCACAACTCCATAGAAATTCCAACCATCAATCCTGCTTCCTTGCAATCTTCAATACCCAAGGAAGTGTACCCCCTCCACTGCCCATATTCCCTTGGCCTATACCACTTCCCTTCTAGGCCAATGCATAGATAGGATAGGAAGAATCCAATATGTGGCTCTAGGAATTCCGAGTTGCCAAAATGGAGTCTTCATTTGCTTATGTACACTTGTACATTCATCTTTCTTCAAAACTTTATGGGTACTCTTCCTGCATTGTCTCTTCATGTTCCCACAAGGCATCTTCAGGACCATAGGAGGTCCACTGAACCTTTACTAGTTTGACATATTTTTTCCAAAGAACCTTGACTTTCCGGTCTAGGATGTGCATTGGCTCCACCCTAAAATCCCCTTCGTGCTCCACCTAGATCATAGCCCAATAAATTATGTGTTTAGGATTAGGTATATACTTATTTATAAAAGAAACATGGAACACATTATGAATTCGCATGGATGTAGGTAATGCTAGCATGTATGCAATTGAACCTATCTTTTATAGGATTTCAAATGATCCACAATATCTTGCTACTAATTTTGGGAAACTTCCCAACTTTAGTGATCTTATTTTGGATTTAACTTTTAAGAATACTTTCTCTCCCACTTTGAATTCTTTATGTGTCCTTCTTTTATTAGAAAAAATATTCTTCCTATCCTAAGAGAATTTCATATTCTTCTTGATCTTAACCATTCTCTCCTTCATTTACCTTAACAAATATGGCCTAATAACAACTCTATCTACTAGGTTGTCCCATGTTACTAGCTTGTTACATTTTCTACCATATAGAGATTTAAACAGACTCATCTTCAATGATTCTTGATATCCATTATTGTAGGAAAACTCAACTAGATGAAAATAGTCTTCCCACATAGAAGGATTATCCATAACATACATTCTCAACATATCCTTGATTATTCAATTAGTCCTTTCTGTATGCCAATCTTACTATGGATGATATGTTGTACTAAAATTCATATTGGTCCCAAATCCCTTAAACAACCCCTTCTAGAAGTTGGAGGTGAATTTGAGATATTTATTTCATACTATTGCTTTAGGCACTCAATGCATCCTAGAGACTTCTTTCATATAGATATCTGCAATATTGGATTACTTTTGAGCTACTTTTACTAGAATAAAATGTGCAAGCTTTGTTAGATTATCCAATACCACCATAATAGAATCATGTTGCCTTTTTGTTCCTAGAAACTTGGTATTGAAAATCAGTAGTACCTGCTTCCCATTTCCGCTTAGTAATGGGAAATGGTTGAAGAAACCATGCTGGGTGTCTGTGCTCATCCTTTACCTTTTGACATTCCATGCATCTACATAAATAATATTCTACATCCTTCCTCATACTAGGCCAAACATACTACCCTCTTCCAACTATGATGGTCTTCTGGTATATTGGATGTCTGACGCATGGTACATCATGCATTTCTCGTAACACTAAGTTCCTCAATTCCAATGAATTGGGAACATAAACTCTATTTATGAATAAGAAGATTCCATCCTCTTGTAGCTGATAATATTTATATTTTTGTTGTAGGATACCCTACTACAATATTTCCTTGACCTACACATAATGTGGGTTTGTTGTTATAACCTTTATAATTCTTCTCTTCAAATATGAGTTGTACATGCTAATAGTTGCAATGTGCATTTCATGTACCCTTATGTTGAGTGCATTAACCACTATATTTTCTTTTCCTTATATGTGTTTAATGCCAAAATTGTACTCACTGAGAATCTCTAGCCATCTTGTTCTACTAGAATTTAAGGTTGGATGTTCAAATATATATTTTAGACCACTATGGTTTGTATTTATCTCAAATATGTGACCCACAAAATAATGCCTCCACATTTTTAAGATATGTATTAGGGATACCAATTCCAAGTCATTTGTGACATAATTTATTGAATGTCCCTTTAAATTACTAGACTCATAACAGATCACATGTCCATTTTGCCTAAGGACTTCACCAAGCCCTTCTTTGCATGCATCAATGCACACAATGAAATGTTCATCCATATATATAAGCTTTAACTTAGGTGCATTAGTTAATAACTCCTTTAAGTATTGAAATATTCTTTCACACTTGGTGATACATTCAAACTTCGGCCCTTTCTTCTATATAGAAGTTATGGGTCATGCAATATTGGAGAAACCTACAATGAATATCCTGTAGTATCCATATAGACCCATAAAGAATCCAACCTTAGAAATATTTTTAGGTTCTATCCAACTCTTGATTGCTTCAATCTTCTCTGGATTCATTGCTATGCCATCATCTGAAACAATGTGGCCTAGGTATTGGATCTATCTTTGGTAAAAAGAGAAATTTCTCAACATGGCATATAATTGATGTTGTCTTAAAACTTGAATCACTATTCTAAAATGTTGTTCATGCTCCTCCTCTATTTTTGACTAGATGAGAATACCATCCAATAAGACAATAAAAAACTTGTCCAAGTAGTCCCAGAAACACCCCATTCATTAAACACATAAATGTAGCTAGTGCATTTGTTAACCCAAAAGGCACCACTACAAATTCATAGTTCCTATATCTTGTCCTAAAAGTTGTCTTATTTGTGTCTTCCTCTCTAATCCTTACTTGATGGTAGCCTAACCTTAGGTCAATCTTGGAAAATATACTTGCCCCTTCAGTTGATAGAATATATGATCAATTCATGGAAAGGGATACTTATTATTCATTGTAACTTTGTTCAACTATCTAAAGTCTATGCATAACCTTAGAGTCCCATCCTTCTTCTTCACAAAAAGCACTGGGGCACCCCAAGGATAAACACTTGGGGGTATGTACCACTTCTTTAAAATTTTCCCTACCTACATTTGCAACTATTTAAATTATTTTGTGCTCATTCTATAAGGAACTTTGTACATTGGGGCAGCTCCAGGAACTAAATCAATAAAGATATCAATGTGCCTCTTTGGTGGTAAACCTGTCAGCTCCCCAAAAACATCTCCATACTCCTTCATAAATGGATAACCCTCTAGACTTGGCTCTTTATTCTTGACTGGTTCTTCCATATGAGTTGCATAAAATTTGCAGCCTTTTCTGAAACTTTTCTTTAGCTACAATGTCAAAATTTCTCTAACAACTATGGGTCTTGGAATACCTTAAAATTTCCTTCATTTTCCTTACTCATCAAGAAATGTGAGAACCTTATTATAAAATTCTAGGATACCATGATGTGTGCTGATCAAGGTGGATATCGGTGGCCACCCACCTTTTCTAACTGGCTCAAAATATTTTTCTAGCAATTTTGGTAATTTACTATTTTTAGTAGTTTTTAACTTTCGGGGCCATTTTGAGGGCCTAAATGAAGGTTTTTTGGGATAGAGGTTCTCAAGGATAGCCGAAGGCTCTGATTGAGCCCCCCTAAATGAATCTCCTCGATGATACCTTTCTAATGAGCTATCATGCGCCTAAAATGAAGATCGTATGCAAAAGTTACGACCCCAGGAAATTGATGTACTAACTTACCCAAACGGGGCCCACGTGACTTTTGGCACTTCATCACCTAAGGTTAGGTTTTTGGATGTCTAGGGTTTTTGAAATTATTTTTTATTGTAAAAATGACTTCAGAGCCTCATTGTAATCATCTTCTTGTGAATGAGTGTAGTCGTCACATCTCTTCTCAGAGATAAGCCGCCACCATTCTAGCAAGCTTGTTTTCCGCTGCATTTTATAGTTTCAGCTTATTTCATTATTGAATAGAAAACCAGTTTTACTGTATCTCTGTTATTTTGTGTTAAGCACCTGTTAATAATATGTATTCATTTCATTCTTCTCATAAAATTTGGATCAGTGGTATCAGAGCGGTCTTCTCCTTGTCGTCTTAATACATGTCCCCAACGAGGTCGGAGTACAAAGAGTTGGGTATCAATCTTGTTTCTCTTGAGGAAAATATCTCTCCTACTCCCAAGTGACCTCTCATGGAAGGAGAAAATAAATATGATGGGATAGGAGATCCTTTTAAAATGTTGCTTGAGGAATCCCTCATGCAACAGAGGAACGAGATGATGGATAGTTTCGTGCAAATCCTTTGGTGGCTACCAACAGGTGACACATCTTCTTCAAGTGAAGTAGTCGCCCCCTTCAAGGTATAAATAAAATTTGATATTCCTATATTTGAAGGTTATATATACACATATGTTGTAGACATGTGGTTGAATCTACTAGAAGAATATTTTTCTATCCATAACTTTTCGAATTGAGAAAAGATTACTTTTGCGCTCCTCAAAGCCATTCCCGATGTCAAATATTGGTGGGAAACTTTTTGTGAGAAAAAGGAAACAGAGGAACCCTCATTATTTACATTCACAACCACCTAGGAATCATTCAGGGATGCTATTACAGAATAATACTACACTGTCGAAAGTTATGACGACTTGTATACCAAATGGACCACACTAGGGAAAGAAAGAGACCAAGCAATGCCAGATTTCACAAATATCTTCCATACCTTGCGCACCAAGCTGGGTATCAAAGATTCAGAGCCACATTTAGTGCTCAATTATCGTGGTGCTCTTCATAGATACATCCAGATCAAAATGGAATTTCTGGGCATCTCATCCTTTGGTGCAACCTACCGATATGTCGTCAAAATCGAGCAGAAGCTCAAACAAAAGACGTGACAATTTGGGCCTGGGAACCCCTCACAGAAAAATCCCGGAAAGGGAGGCCCCAACCCACAAAACAAAGGACAGAGAAAATATGGATAGTATCGGGACAACCAGTCCAAGCCGCAAGTAAAGAAGGACATCGAAAAGAAAAATAAAGATATCGGGAAGTGGTGCGACTTCCATAAGAGCCCTTAGCATAAAATTGCTGACTGCCGCTCAAAGAAGTCACTGGTGGCCGAAGTGAAAGACTATAAATCAGATGCAGGTTCTGACTCTGATTCATAAACAAAAAGGGGAAGACAGATCATCAACGTGGAACCCAGTGCCACTGTTGCTACCACCAAGCTCCAGCCTGGTGAACCAGACGAGCTAGAAGAAGGAGAGCGCCTCTTCCATTCACATATGTGGGTAAAATGCACCCCATTGCACTTCATCATTGATAGCGATAGCTAGAAGAACCTCGTCTCAACAGAGGTCGTCAAGTGGTTGGCCCTGCCAACAATTCCACACTCACAACCCTCCACCATTGGATGGCTCCACCAAGGAAGCGATCTCCGCGTTAGCCAATAGTGTCGATTGTCGTACGACATCAAGCCCTTCAAAGAAGAGGTATTGTGTGAGGTTTCTCCTCTCAAAGTTTGTGATGTACTTTTGGGCCAAACTTATTTATGGAAATGTCATGTTGTATATGAGTCTGGGCCTCATAGTGTTATTATTACTTTGAACAGGTAATTGTACAGGATACTCGAGGCAATCCCACCTAGTGCTATTTCCTTGATCTCTGTTAAGAAATACAGAAAGGTCATCTCTTAGACGGGGAAGTTTGTCTTCTTCATGATTCGCTCTCAGAATGAGAAAAATATCACAACCACATCCATGATCTCTACACAGCAGAAGCAAGTAGATAAGGTCATGGAAGAATATTCAGATATCGTCTCCTCACCTACCGGGGTACCTCTGCACTGGCAGGTCAAGCACCCCATCGATCTGACCCTCAACGCACCGCTGCCCAATGGGTCAGTCTATCACCGCTCTCTGTTAGATAATGAGGAGATCAAGCAACAGATCCAATAACTGCTCCACAAGGGGCACATCCATCCCATCGCATCACCTTGTGGGAGCCCAATTGTGTTGGTACAGAAGAAAGATGGAACCTGGTGACTCTGCATTGATTATAGGGCTCTGAATAAAATCGCAGTCAGGAACTGGTACCCTATTCCCCGAATCGACGACCTCCTTGATCAACTCACGGGGGCCAAATACTTCAGTAAGATTGATCTAAAGTATGGCTACCACCAGGTTCCGATAGAACAAACAGATGTATGGAAGACCACCTTCAAGTCAAAGGAAGGCATTTTTGAATGGTTGGTCATGCCCTTTGGTTTGACAAATGCTCTGACCACTTTCATGAGGATGATGAAAGATATACTTTGACCATTCACCAATAATTTTGTAGTGATGTATCTGGATATCATTCTCATTTACAACAAGACTTGGGTCGAACACTTGCAGGATATTCAGCAGGTTTTGCACACCCTACGACAACACAAGTTATACACCAACCTGGAAAAATGATCCTTCAGCATGGACAAGGTCCATTACCTGGGGTGCATCGTTGATCAACATCATGCACATGTGGATCCAACCAAGATCCAAGTCATTCATGACTGGCTAGCCCCGACCACACTCATTGAGCTTCAAAGCTTCTTGGGCCTTGCCAATTTCTATCGCAGGTTTGTGTTGGGATTCTCCCATATTGCATGGGCCCTCAGCCAAATAACCAGGGGTGGTGGTATGGATAAATTTGTGTGGGGCCAATCCCAACAACAAGCGTTCGATGATTTGAAGCAACGCTTGTGCTCATCCCCAGTATTTTCACTACCAGGCCTAGAATATCCCTTTGAGATCGAGACAGATGCTTCAAATTATGTTGTGTACACCGTTCTCACTCATCACGAACACCCCGTGGCTATCATAGTGAGACACTATCAGATGTTGTCCGTAAGTACCCTAATTACGACAAAGAAATGTAATCCATTGTGCAAGCTTGTCACCAGTGGAGACATTACATTGTTTGGAATGAGACAGTTATCCACACTGATCATAAGCCACTGCAGCTCATGCAGACACAAGGAAAAATCTAGAATGACCGCCATCAAAAGTGGTCCACATACTTGCAGCAATTCCACCACAACATCAAGTATAAAAAAGGAAGCACCAACCACGTCATTGATTTCCTCAGCAGAATGCCAGTTGCGGCACTCATCCTGGTTCTAGACTCTTGCGGCCATGAGACCTCTGAATGGCCCCAACTCTATGAGACAAACCCAAACTTTGCCACCACCTACCAAATGTTGGGTGCAAACACAGTTGCCGATAATTTCCATCTTTAGGATGGGTTGTTGTGTCGTCTGGACCAAATCTTTGTTCCATCAAGTGAGCGAGCGAAGATGATCTGGGAATCCCACTATAGCTGGGTGGAAGGACACTATAGCATTGAAAATACAGTGGCGATGCTATAGAAACATTTCTACTGGCCAAAACTTCGACATGACGTCAGCAAGTATATCGGGTCCTGCACTATTGCCAAACTGACCACTAAGAAACAGGGCTTGTACACCCCTCTCCCTACTCCTGACAGGCCATGGGAATCCATATCAATGGACTACATGTCGGGCCTCTCCTCCACCAAGCAGGGAAATGACTTTGTTTTTGTGGCTGTTGATAGCTTTTCTAAGATGGCGATTCTAGTTGCCTGCAAGAAGGGCATCACAACAGAGGCCACTACCAAGCTCTTCTTTGAACAAGTCTGGGTACATTTTGGAATCCCACAAACCATTTTCTCAAATCAGGACAATTGATTTCTCAACACATTCTAGTCGAGCCTCTAGTCATTGTTGGACACCAAGCTCACCAAATCTATGACCTTCCACCCCCAGACAGATGGCCAAACTGAGGTCGTAAATCAAATGATTGTGCATATCCTTCGCATGTATAATTACAGGCACCCTCACACATGGGATGAGATCCTTCCCTATGTCCAACATAGCTACAACCGAGCCCTGCATAGCTCAACCGGCCACAACCCCTTTCAGGTGGGTTTGGGATTCCAACCATTGGGTCCCATAGATGTTGCACTTCCCCTTGCGGTCACCTCGATTGACTCATCTCTTGCTCCAACTAAAGCTGACAAAGCCACCCAGTTCATTGAGAAAATCCATCACATCCACCAACAGGTTCAAGATATCCTATAGAAGTCCAATAACAAGTACAAGCAGTACCATGATCAACATTGGGTGCCACATAAGTTTCAGGTGGGTGACAAAGTTTGGTTGCACTTGCAGAAAGAATGACTTACAGGACCCCATTGGAATCTTCGCCCACTCCATTATGGGTCATACACCATCACCAAGGCCATGGGGGATAATGATTTTGAGCTCAACATTATTCCTTTCCTTGCTGCACCTAGTGTTCAACGTGGATCTCCTTTGCCCTTATTTCCCACCATTATTGGACACCTCAGAAGTAGCAGAACAACTGACACCAACATAGATCAACCCAAAATGCATACAACAAGCATCCAATGATCATATTGTGGACACACAGATCAAGGGCACTCGAAAGCAAAGGATCCATCTTTATCGAGTCGTCAAAGCAGGGCAACTCCTGCACCAAGGAAAGTGGCTCACCCGGGGCTAAATTCAGCATAAATTTCCTCATCTGATGGGGGAACTCAATGCAATTGTGACCATTTATTCCTAAGGATTGAGGATTGATCCAGGTGTATATCAGTGGCCTCCCACCTTTTCCAACTGGCTCAAAACAATTTTCTGGCAATTTTGGTAATTTACTATTTTTAGTGGCTTTTAACTTCCAGGGCCTAAATGAAGGCTTTTCAGGATCGAGGTTGTCAATAATATACTAGGTCTTTGGTTGAGCCCCCTAAATGAATCTCCTCAACGATACCTTTCCAATGAATTATCATGCGCCTAAAACGAAGATCGTATGCAAACATTATGACCCCGGGAAGTTGATGTACTAACTTACCCTAACGAGGCCCACATGACTTTTGGCGCTTCATCTCCTAGGGTTAGGTTTTTGGATGTCTATGGTTTTTGACATTCCTATTTGTTGTAAAAATTCCTTTAGTGCCTCATTGTAATCATCTTCTTGTGAATGGGCACAACCCTCACATCTCTTCTCAGAGATAAGCCGCCACCATTCCAACAATTTTGTTTTCCGTTGCATTTTACAGTTTCAACTTATTTCATTATTGAATAGAAAACCAGTTTTATTGTATCTCTGTTATTTTTTTTAAGCACCTGTTACTAATCTGTAGTCATTTCGTTATTCTCATAAAATCTGGATCATGTGCCCAACAAATCCATACCAATCATGCAGTCATAGGACTTGAGTGTTATGATGTTCAAATCTTCCTTAGTGCTGACTCCATTCAGGACCACTGAGAATTATTTAACAAACTCACTAATTCTCCTCTTGGTTCCAATAGATAAATAAACTAACCAAGACTTATCATGATTACATTTATTCAATTTAATTCCTTCAACCTTCTTGGGATATACATAACTATGACTAGATCTAGAATAAATAAAAATATATATGGGTTGATTTCCAATCATACATTCTATCTCAATCATGTGGGACTGGTAGTATGCTTGTCTGTTGTCCAAGGATACATAAATCCTTGGGATGCTCCTACCCACATATTCCATTGTATCAACTTCCTCTATGTTGTGCATAGTCCTCATCTTATCTCCTTTATGAGGATAATCATTGTACACGTCATCACCATGACATCCCCAACACCTCATGGGATGTTGCCTTGGCATTTTTCCTCTTGAATCAGTTACTTTAAATTCACTTTGAATTGGTTTCCCTTGCAGATATGCTTGAGAGATATTTTTGATAAAGGTTGGATTTGAACCCTTCTTCCTTTGACCCATATTTCCATTCTTCTTGTCATCCCAAGACTTTTGGAAAATTGGCCTTCCTCTACTTTGCTCATACAAACACTTAACTCTCCTAATGGATTCTTATAAACTCATGTGCTCATCATATTGAATTGTTTCCTTGTAGAATGATGGCATCCATCTCAAGAACTTATGAATATTAACCTTTTCATCCTTGATGGAAACCACATACCTCAGAAGCTCCAAGAATCTCCTTTCATACTCCTCTATGGCCATGATTCCAAGTTTGAGCCCAAATAACTCTTACATTTTCCTATAATAGTACCACTCTAACAAGTATTGTCGCTGGAAATATTTCTTGAACTCTTTCCAAGGAATCCTCTTCTCATCAATATTCTTAGTCTTCTTCAGTTGATCCCATCACATAGAGAATTTTCCTTGAATATGATAAGTCACAATTTTGGCCTCCACATTTGATGGGTAATCATGTAGTTGGAAATATTTACTCATTTCCAACAACCAAGCTTCAACCTATTCTCCCTTCCTATGCTCTCCATCAAAAGTTGGTGGCTTGAGCTTCCTAACCTCTCCTTGAAAGACATAGCACACATGTCTTCTCTTTTGATGTATGACAAGAGACACACTTGGGCTACTTACTGACCTTGATCTTATATTATTTATTTTGTTTGAGTTTTTTAGGGAGTGGTGATGTTGTTGAGGCTTCCTGCTAACACTCCTTGACTGTATGGACCCTATGGGATCCTCCCTTCTATCGTAGGACTTAGAATTGGCTTCCTTCCCCGCATTGGTTGTTGGTTTTGTGTCAGAGTCTTGATTAACTTTCCTCTCCAACATACTCAAAATGTGTAGTAGATATTTATGATCTCTCATTATCCTTTCATTATCCGCTTGATATATTTTCACTTCCTTTTGTAGGATTCTTATAGTTTCAACCAGTTCTACTAGCCCTAGTTGGATTCTATGCCCATTTGACTATGTCTCAACATTCCCCATGTTGGCATGAAGTCCTCTCACTTCCTCTTCATGGGTGAAAGACCCATGAACATATTCCCTATCTATGGTCCTCATGTCATACCTTCTCTACTATGTTGGAAGCTTACTTTTCAAAATGTGTAGACATAAAAATAATTGTCTTTTAGATTAAATTAAACATAATCTAATAATTTATACAACATTTTTTCCCATTAATCCCTTAGACATCCTCTTTCTTCTTTCTTGAGAATTTTGATTCTCCAATCAAAATTATGAATGTATAGGATGGTTATTATCATCAAAAACTTTCCAACAACAACTATTTTGCTTAATTTTGTGCTCAGAGACGAAAGTTATGCCCCTTGAAATTATTGGCAATTTCTTTGTGATGAAGTCATCAGGTCTACATGGCCTCCACATGGACCTGGTTGTATAAAAATAGACTATGTGGAATTAAGGATCCCTTTTCCATGCTGGAATTAAGGCTCGACCATGGGAATTTCCCCATCAGAATGTCAACTTCTACAAAAATTTCCCACAAGAACCTTGCTACAAGAATATCAAGAGATACATTTCTTGCAACATTGTCGAGATGTCACAACACCACAACTTCCTTATTTCTTTGAATTCTATAGCTCACGAAAATATTAGGATCACCTTCATAGGTTCTCTCCATCGGGATGCACACTTGACACTACCTCAAGGCTTCTCTGTAGTTTGCAATCTGCAAGACTATTAGAGTCTCTCTATTAGGATCATGCCTCAGGAAATCATCCCAAGAAAATCCTCCCATGAACAACCTCTCACAATCCTTTTATAATGTCCTCCTTTGGGATCACATTTGAATACCTTCGTTGAATTTACATGCAAAATAATCCTATCGTAGGCCTCAACCTGCCACAACGTGCCTACTCAATAGATTAGATGGTCCAAATTAATCAAAATCAATGGTTTGAGATTCTTTGTGGACTGGAACATTCTCACCCCATAACCTCTCTGTCTCATCCCAAATCTACCACCGAGGACACCTTTCCTCTTCCCTATGTCACCTAACAAGTGGTAATTTCTGATACATATTCCCTTGTTGACATGTACCGAATAATGAGATCTTTCCTGTCACTCAACTAGCATGTAACACACAACACCAATTACTAATGTGGCATACCTTTTCCACACCTGAACCTTTTTGAGAGAGCATGCTCACCTGACATATCGGATGGTTGACAAGTGTGTTGATAAACAACCCAGATTCATCATAGGTTCTTAATCTACACGTTCTTTAACATACCATTGGGACCAAAATATCTGGAAATCTATATCTATTCTCTCATTGATTAATTTCTCTCATCCTTTTCAGGGTCACTCTCATAGGATCATTCCATCAGGGTTCCACACTGTCAAGATCCATGGTATTTCCTGCAGCCCATAGCCTACTAGGATTACAACCTCATGCCTTTAGGCTTAAACACTTTATAACACCTTGAGTTTGTTGGACATTGTGTTATCATTGATGTTAAAAATAGAGGGAGACTATGATGTGTGAATGATAGGTCCAAGAATCGAATTAGAATTAGACAATCGAGGAAGTGTCTACACTGCAAATAAAACTAGACGAAGGTAATTGAGTATGTACCTATGTGATTTTGTGTAAATGAAGGTGAGAAAACTTACATACAAAAATAATTCCCATATACTTTAATGAGTATATGTGTGAGAATATGACAATGCATTGATGTTTCTCTATAAGTGATCCTTTGTGTTGTTGAATGAAGAGAAACCCATGGAAGAGTTATGTGGTAGAGTAATTATAGCTTTTTGAGGCTCGACGATGTAGAATAATAAGCGTTGTTCATGCGAGGAAAATGTGGCTATGATTTTTTGGTTAGCATATGAGTGATCATAGTTGGAAGATGAGCGAGATATAAACCTGAAGCGATAATAAGTAAGGAATTCAAAGTTAAAATATGAATATACAACATAAGGTTTCTGTAAAACAATATATGCCACATTCATTGAGAAATAAGGATCAAAATATTTTATAATGAAAAGGCGTTATCACTTAGTTTGAGTGAAAGTGAGCAGAAGATGTATGGAACCTTATGTAAGGGATTAAATTTTGAGCAATTAGATCTTGATAGTTCATTTCTAGATATCAATGGTTAAGATTAAAGACTGGGATCCGATACTTAGTGAGCTAGCTTGTCCACATTAGTGATGTCGTGTGCAGTGCGACGTGTCAGAACACGTACCAATGCCACGTCATCCAATGTACATGAAGAAGATGTTTTCATGGAAACCACATCATATGCAACATCAACACAAAGATATTGAAAAATTACTAAGTATTGAGATATCACAAAGATAGTGAGCATAGAGGAGAAGAAAAAATAAGTATAAAATGAGTGCAAACTCGTGGACCCATGGGCCCACTGTGAGATATTGAAAATTTGGCTAAGTATGAGGACACAATGAATAAATGACTAAGTACTAGGAATAGATCAAATGAATATGTCTCGAGGAGCACTGTGAGAGGTCATGAATTGACTAAGTATAGGAGACCCATGGTAGGAGTATGTAAATGGCTAAGTATCAAGAGTGGATTGGTCAGAGGGACGAGGTTAAGAACAAGAGAAGAATGGGGATGTCGTTGAGCCGTGGAGAAAGTTCAAAAATAGACTAAGTATGAAGAACAAATTAGATGACTCAAAAGGTGAGAGATCCGATGGCCCAAAGGGTGGCCACTTTTCATAGATAAGATGGCTCAGTGGATGAGAGATCCAATGACTCCTAATGTCTCATAGACCCACAGAGAAATAGTTGGAAATGTGTCTATGGGTACAAAGTGAGTGTGGTGGAACTCGAAGTTGCATTCTGGTGACCACGAAAGGTTGGACAAAAGTGTCTCAAACCCACAGAGAAAGGATTGAAAAGATTCCAAGTATAGGTGCAAAATGAGTGTGGAAGAACTTGAGGGTGCAATTTGAAGGTCGTGGAAGTTTGAGACTCTCAAGATGAATGAAGAAGAGAGTATTGCAGTATATTTTCTTCATGTGGATGATAGTGTCAACAATATTAGGGGATTGGATGAAGATATTGAAGAAACCATCATTGTGAAAACAATGCTTAGATCACTTCCTTCTATGAGCACATGATATGTACTTAAGCATATCATTAGTCTTTTCTAGTCATGTGGTAATTCCTTCTTCTAGGAGTCAATCATTTAAAAGTTCATAGGCTTAGAGTAATTTTTTATGATTATAAATCAAGGTGCTTGATTTTAACCTTGGGTCTAAAGTTGATCAAAATACACTATCAAGTCTTAGTGTTATAAGGGTGATTGTCATCATTTGTAAAGAAGGAAATGTATCAAATTCATCTCCATTTTCATTAAAACACAAAGCGTTGCAAACCAGTTAAAGTCGTTGCAAACTATTAAATGTGCATGCGTTGCGAACCCTCTATGTTTAGATTGACCAAACCCTTTTCAAATTTGAAATCTATCTAAGGCCCAGGTTTTAACCAGTTGCTATAGGCTCCCTCTCAGACATGAAAAATATTGTCAGTCCTTCATAAAGCCTATTTCAATTGCACTATAGATTGGCACTGCGAACTGGTGTTGGCATTGCAAACCCTCTGTTTATACAGATTTGTCGCTTTTGCTTGTCTACATTTTCAATCATACTGAATTTATTTCCCTTTTATCATTCCTACTTGCATTTTATCCACTCCATATCATTGCTGTGTATAAAGACATGTGAACCCTTAATATGTCAACTTTGTAATCAAACCCTAAAATCCTTTTTTTACTTTATATTTCACATAGCAACTGTCATAAGAGGTTACAGGAGGTTTTTAAGAAAAAACTTATGGACAATCAAAAAATCAAGAAAATACACAAGGGGGGAGATGTTGTGAGAACTGAACCATATGATTTTTGTCATGGTTTTTGCATGCAGTTACAACACTAAGTGGTGATTTAAGATTTTGAGTTAAACCTAACATCTTTATATTTTCTCCAAAGTTATTTTCACTACTCAGAAGTTGTAGCAGATTTATCAAAGGTTTTCAAGGCTTCTTGCATGGTTTTGGAATCATTTGAGTTGATTTGGCATGAAACAGGTGACTACATGAAATTTCGCAGTGCTTGGACTCACTGGCGCTGTGAATTGATAATTTGGGATAGTTTGTAGCAATTAACACACAATAGAGTATTTCTTTAATTATAACTTTCGAATC
Organism: Picea sitchensis; assembly: GCA_010110895.2. NCBI lineage: Eukaryota > Viridiplantae > Streptophyta > Pinopsida > Pinales > Pinaceae > Picea > Picea sitchensis. Next base: position 43,381 of record SNQJ01S0031383.1, read on the forward strand.
ACGATTTGGGTGCTTTTGAAATTTGGTGTGGAGGAAAACAATGATGTGTTTGACTTGCTGACAAAACTTCAGCTCGACCCATTTCGTATTTTTGGAGAAAAGATAAAAAAATCACCTATAGGAAAGTTCGTAGTGCATGTTGTCAAAGGCACTGTGAACTCTAACAATTTGATAAATACACCTTATTTGGAGGTTGTCACCTATCAAGGAGGGTTAGAATGAATTTTAAGAGATCAGTTAGATGCTAAAGGACACCTACACCTAATATTTAGCTCCATTAAAACCTCATGCAGTGAGTTGGCAACATATTTATTAATGGCTTCCAAAAACTTCCTAAAATTTAGCAGTTTGTTGGATTTTTGTCTCTTTGACTGTTGCCACCTATCTCCAAGGCCCATAATCCAATGAAAGAGATGGGATTCAACCTCCTAATCATATTTTGGATGTTATCTCCTATTTAATGGAAGGGAGAGGGTTGAGTTCATGACTAAAGAGAGCTTGAGAGAGCTACAGGGGAAGTTTATGTATGTATTTGTAAGCCTGAGGTCATGTGCTGTAGGCATTTATGCCATTAGAGATTCATGAAAGTTGTGATACCAAACTGTTTTTCTCTTTTTTATATTCTTTCTTATCATCTTGCTTGAGTAATATTTATAGACTTTGAAGATCAAAAGATGCTTTGGTTAATGGATTCATGAGCTGCAAAGGATTTGTGGTAATTTCATGTTAACAATTGATTATTGTTCAAGCACTCTTTAATCTATCTTTCAAAAAGATATATGTTAAGTGGATATTCTTCTTTTTGTTCACCTTCTATTCTTCTACCCATCCTTGCATAAGCCTTTTGTCTGGTAGGAAACATGATTTCCTTTGATCTGTAGAATGTTATGACTCCATGCCCAATATAATGAATTTGCAAGTAGTTTGTTTTCCTCCCTTTTACTCTTCTCTTATTGATCCACCAAGTATAACATGTTTTAATCATTTAAATCAAATGGGTATTAGGCTTATCCTCTAGGAGTCTGAGGGTGACTCTCAATGCTAACACCCCCAATATTTAATCCCAAGATATTTGCCATTGAATAATTAAAGGACCTAGAAAAATTGACAATGGATGAGTTGCAAACAATTCTCACTGCATATGAAATGAGCATAGAACATGAAAAACCAGTAAAAATGTCAAGGAAGGAAGCATCCTTCAAGGAATCAAATATTAAAAAGACAAAAGAACATAAGATGAGTGACAACTCAAAAAAGAAATTAGAATAGGAAGAGGCAAACTTTGTCAGGAAGATCAAATCAAGCAAATAGAAAGGTAAGCTTCCCTTTGTATTTTTTAATTGTGGAAAAATAGGACACTTTGCTACTAAATTCCTTTATAAGAATAAAAATAATAAACAATATTCCAGTCACAAAGGGTACAAGCAGGGAAAGACTGAAAATAAAAGAAGGTTCTTCAGAAAAAAGAAGAATAAATATACTAGTGAGGACAACAAATCTTCAGATGACAGTGACAGTGAAATAAAATAAATTGTCTTTATGGGTCTAGAGATGCAGACGCATGCCCTAGAAAATGGAGACACATATTTAAAAGAAGAAGACAATCTTGAAATTGATGAAGAAGTAAATCTTGAAGTAGAACTCATTATTTCCTTAGAAGAAATAATCAGACTCAAAGAAAAAAATAGAATGCAGAAAAAGGAATTACAAAAATATAAAGAGGAGGGACATGATCTTGAAGAAACAGAGAAGACAATAAATATTCTAAAAGTTTAAGTGGAATATGCAAATAGAGTTGAAAAAGTCTTAAAAGCCAAACTAAAACAAAAGCAAGATATCTACAACAGTCTAGAATCTAGAATAGTCCATCTAAGAAAGAAATTGGAAATATCACCTACCAATATAAGGTTTCTAAAGAGCTCCACAACCTTGAATGAAATCCTAAATCATTAAGATCACCATTTGACAATACTAGTCTTGGTTACAATGAACGAAAGAAAGTTGTTGACGAAGAAACATCAACTTCTTCAAAACAATCAAGTGAAGAAAGAACTAAGAGTTATGTTGATACACTTAGAAAATATATCAAGGTTGAAGACAATAGGAAGGAAGATCAATATGTTAAATAGAAGACACATCTTCTTCACAAGGATAGAATCATGAAGACTCTCCCATCAATATGGAATCACACAATCAGGTACCAAAGTTCTTTCTTTGGCTATTGTTATTCTTGAAATGGTTTTGGTCATAAAGAAATAGATTGCAGAAAAATCATGCAATATGGTTATAAGCGGAACAACAACAAAGATACCCATGGATTCTCAAGAAGAAATTACAACTCATTTTATCCTTTAATGGACTATAACATCATATGTTATAACTGCAATAATTTTGGGCATGTAGCAAAATTTTGCAGAAGTGATTTAAGAAAAAATAAAAAAGAGGAAGCCCTAACAATCATGGAAAGAAATCAAGAAAAATGGAACAAAAGAAATAAAAATCCATGTGTGTTCAAGTTTCACTTCCTGCAAAAACGAATAAGGATAAGTGGGTCATTGACAGTGGGTGATCTAGTCACATGATAGAATGTACATCAAATTTTATCACCCTGAAGAAGAATGAAGGTAGTGTTACCTTTGGAGACAATGGCAGCTCAAAGATAGTGGGAAAAGGGACTCTAAGTCTTGACAATGGAAAATATAAATTTGAAAAGGTTCTCTGTGTTGAAAATTTGAAACACATTTTTCTCAATGTAATCTAGATGTGTGATCAAGGACACAATCTTGCTTTTAAATCCCGAGAATGTGAGATTAGAAAAGAAAATTCAGCCAAGTTGTTTGCAAAAGCAATCAAAACTCCAAACAATGTATATGTTTCTTGATGAAATCAATAGAGATTTTTTTTTTTTTTATAGAGAAGATAGATGAAAGTTGGTTGTGGCATAAAAGAATGTGCCATATGAACTTTGACAAAGTAGTAAAAATTAGTATCAAACAAGCAGTAAGAGATATGCCAAAGATCATAAAACCATCAAACATTGTCTATAAGAAGTGCTATCATGGAAAACAATCAAGGGTGAGCTTCAAGACAAAGGTATATGCAACATCCAGGCCATTGGAACTCATACATATAGATTTTTGTGGACCAAGAAGAACTACTACCTTGCAAGGAGAAAGCTACTTCATGTTGCTCATTGATGACTATACAAGAATGACTTGGGTTACATTTCTCAAAAATAAATCGGAGGCATCTGACAAATTTAAATAATTCAAAGATTTAGTTGAGAATGAAACAGATCTGAAAATCATATGCATCATATCAGATAATGGAGGTGAATTGACATCCAATGAGTTTGAATAATTTTATGAAACACATGGAATAAATAGACAATATGCAACTACGAGAAATCCTTAAAACAATGGAGTGGATGAAAGGAAAAATATACACGTACAAGAAATTGCTAGAATAATGTTAAATGAAGAATGATTATCAGACAACTTTTGGAGTGAATCAGTTTATACCATTGTCTACATTTTAAACAAAGTACAAATTAGGGTCAATGGTGAAAAGACATGATATGAAGTATGGAAAAGATGAACAACATCTGACAAATAGATTAGAATATTTGGAAGCAAGTGATACAATAAACGATATCATGAGGCTCTAGGCAAGTTTGATTCAAGGGAAGATGAAGAAAATTTTCTTGGATATTCATTAAGAAGAAAATCCTATAGATTTTACAACAAAATACTAAAGAAGTTTTTTGAAAGTGATGCAGGAGCATCCGCAACATCCGAAATTCAACATATCAACCAGCGCGAGGAGGAAGAGAATCGTACAGATGGACAAGCCAACAAACCTTTTTGATTTTGAATTTCACCTTGGTATTGTTGCGCCGTCGTTTGCTAAAGGCATTCAAAGCCAGGCGCACTTGCATTATGTTACAGATGGGAAGGCATTTAATACAATTAAGGCTGGTAG
>SNQJ01S0031384.1:0-15350 GCA_010110895.2 Picea sitchensis
TGAAGGTAGATGATGAGATTATCAAAAGTTTTGAAACTATTATTCATCTCAAGACCCAAATTGAAGAAGCCAAAAGGGTAGAAGAACTTTTGAAGAATCAAATTAATGAAAAGGAAGAGTCATGTCATAAGTTAGAAGATGAAATTGTTGACCTTAGAAAGAAGGTAGAGAAGTCAAACAAATTCTTGAATAGCTCAAGAATCTTGGATGAGATATTGGAAAGTCAAATATCACCATGTGATAAATCAGGTCTTGGATACAAAGGAGAAGATGCACATGTTGAAGCAAGCACCTCAAAGAAGCATGATGTAAGTCCATCAAAGAAGGAAGACAATGTTGCAAAGCAACCATCTACATAAGGCAAAGAAAATTTCAAAAGAACAAAGCAAGGAAGACATCAAGAAGTTATCTTTGGGACACCAAAGCAAAGATATGAAAGTATTTTTCATGGGCATTGTTATTCATGTAATGAATATGGTCACAAAGCTTTTGAATGTAGATATTATGAAAGGAGATATAATGGAAGATTCTATAATACCATAAGGTGTTAGAGATGTGATAGAGTAGGAAATATTGTTGTTCATTGTAACACCATGAGATGCTATAACTGTAGTGGATTTAGCCACAAATCCCAGGAGTGATGGAACACAAGAAGAAATTCCATGATGAGGACTTCAAATAACATGGCTAGAAGAAGGAATGAAGTAAGGAAGGGAGACATATTTGAAAACATGGATGCTCAAAGCTCAATTTTTGAGGAGAAAGGACATCTACAGAAGTGGGTGAAGAAGACAGAGCAGCTAGAACAAAATGAAAGATTGAAGTTCAAAAGTGTCATCTACTGAGGCATACGTGGGTGGCAATGGTATTAGTCGTGTACATACACAGACTGACCTTGTATAGGTCGTGTACATATGCGAGCTGTCTATGCAGCAGGCTACGTATATGTGGTGAAGCCTAAGGAAAAGGGCTATGCACAGGGATTGGAGTTTGATGTGATGGTATAACTCTGTGATGCAAGGTCTGACATTGTTTGTTGCAGGTTCTGACAATGTTTTTTGCAGGCTTTCATGATTCTATTGGGCTCGAGATATGATCATCTTCATGACGTTGTTATACACTTTTTGCCATATGTATATATGTGCTTTTTATCTTTCAAAGGAGCTTTTTGAAGAATTTGATGGTAAAATGATATAATCGACATGAGGTACGTATAATTCATGTTTTGTGATTCAATCAAGTTTAATTTATCATATTTTATGGTTTCCAAGAGTTAATTCATGTTTTTCTGCTGTTAGAGGGAAAAACGCACCATGTTTCTTGGTCTGACACTTGTTTCGGCACTTGATCTAACACTTGTTCTGGCACCCAGTATTGCACAAAAACTCAAGGCAAGTTGGCGGTTATGGTATTGGCAACCAATGGTGTACAAATTGAGCACATGGGTTTTGTTTGTCATCGCCCCCTCCAGCTACTAAACTCAAGACAACTCGATTTCAGTTGTCCAAAGAGGGCGCTTATTGGGTTCCTCCGTTTTGTTAGTTATTGATGCATTTAATGTAATTTGCCGAATTTAGAGGTGGTTCGACCCTCCTGTGGTCGACCACCTGGGTTGTAAGCTTATAAATACCAATAGGATGCTCATTATATTGTTAACCAAGTAGCATAAGCATCAGAATTGCCATAAAAACGATTTTTCTCTGTTTGAGTTTTTACATTGCCAGAATTATGCCAGAACTGCGTTTTTGGATTTGTATGGTGAATTCAGCCTGCTAATCTCGTGGTATACTTTTAGAGAGTGACCACGACTTGCTAGGGGGGCCACCAACAGTCTGGTAACTCTCTTCATGTTTATTTATGCATTTCTCAATTTAATTTCTCTCTTTTCATTTTCTATACATGTATATTTTTATTGTGCTAATTAGTTTGTTGTAGCTTACCATTTTACTTCTTTTTGCAGGTTAGATGATGATATGCATTAGTATGTGTTGATTTTGTAGATTAGAAAAGGCTTGCAAGTCTCTCTCTCACTATACTAACCCTGTGTGCAACGCAGATGTTAAATTGTGCTTTCTTTTATATTTTTACAGTCAAGCTTAGAACAGATTTTTAGTTAGAACAGAGCATAGTTTTAATCTGAGTTTCTTCTGACAAATATTGATGGATGGATAGATTTGCTTCCAGTTTTTGAATCATAGCTTGCTTACTTCAGCTTTAGATAGATTTCACTTGCTTAGTTATTGGTTAAATGTAATTGTCAATTCACTTTTTAATATCATGTTTTTAATTTATGTTTTCAGTCATTTTCTTATCATAGCTTGAATGATTAAACTAGACATAGTATAGTTTTATTTCACGCAATTTCCTTTCATAGATTAAAATGCAATTAAATTCCTTAGTTAGATAATGATGATCTTGTTGTGATGTTGATGGTTTATACATGAATATGTAGGGTATTTAACATTACTTTTATCATGGCTAAGTTTTCATTGGACTGTTCACTTCACACCTTTCATTTTTCCATTGAAATAAGTATTGAGCTTATACCATTAGAACTGTCCTTTGTTGTCAAATGTCATCAAGATATCATCCATCACCATCGAAGGCATTCACACAACCACCAACATTACATTTGAGTGTTTCATAGGTTAAAGTTAGTTTCTTGCTTTCGTAGATTAGAAGAGTTAGTTTCTTGTTTTCATAAGTTTAGTTGATAGTATTTCTTTCTTTCAATAGAATAGATTACCTTTCATGCATTGCATTGAGCATTTAAACTTCTTTTCACGCAAGAAAAATAGTTTTGCATTAGGAATTTAGTTCACTTGCCTCTTAGGCTAGGTAGTTGTTCAATGAGAAGTCTTTGCTTACTTGTCTTTTGCTTTATGCTTTTTCTTGCTTGTCTATTTTCTTTAATAGGTTAGTTAGGTGTTTTTGTTTGCTTATCTATTTTCTTTAATAGGTTAGATAGGTGCTTTTGCTTACTTGCTTATTTATTTTCTTTCATAGGGTAGTTGCTCATTGAATGTAGGTTGGCAAGTTAAAGGTAGTTTGCTTTCATCATTTTCTTAGTATGCTTAGTAGTTTACCTTTGCTTACTGTCATGAACCAATTTGCTTTACATAGAGTTTTCATTCGCTTTCTTAGGAACTATCCATTATTCCTTGGCCCAAAAGTACTTAGGTTGCCTAGTTTCAAGTTGCTTAGTAGGGTTTGCTCATTAGATATGTTTTCTTGAATAGATTAGTCTTAGATAGCTGCTTTCGTTAGTTAGTCTACACTCCTACCAACCTTTTTACCTTTGGCATATATTTTGCTACAACTCTAAGTTTACTTACCCTGGGTTGACAATTTAATTGAGTGTAGTTTAGTGTCTTTTTTAGTACATATAAAATACCTAACAAATTCTATATTAGATTATGTAAGGTGATGATGTAAAATAAAATCTTGGGTGGATGGCACTAACCCATGAACATGGATTGATGCATTTTCTATTGAAGAACAATGCCGGTTATGACAACGAAGTTATGGCACCTTGGTTATGTGATATATCTTGATGATGTATTTGAAAGCTTACTTGTTGGAAAGCTTGATGCATTTGGCATATGGGATACACATTGGGACATGTGGTCGGTGAGTTGATGATATGATCATGTTGTACATCATTGATGATCTATAGTTGATGCATGATTGGTATGTTTCTAGTACACTGGTAGAGGCACCTACTAGCAGGTTGATTGGCACATGTTTCATGGAGGATTTGGCATATATGTATGGGAGTCATCATTTTGAGGTATTGGTGCATGGTGGTGTACATGTTTTGGTACACTCATATATGGCATATACTTGATGATACTACACCATTGGTATTACTTGATTAGCACAACAATTGGTCTTTATTTGATACATGGTTATGATACTTGGTTCATGATGGAGACATATCATGAGTGATATGATACATTGTTTGGCATGTTGGTAGATGCACATGGTTGGCATATTGGTAGATGCACATGGTTGGAATATTGGTGGATGCACATGTTGGCATCTTAATAGAGGCATATGATTGATACATTCCATGGATGATATCTTTTGGCACATTGCATGATGTTGATGTACATGGTTGATGTACATAGGTGTTGTGCATGATGAACACACATTTTTGTACAGGATGTACTTGGTTGATATTTTTCTCCTGATTCTTTATTTCATTGTTGACATATCTTTTTCTTCATGATTCTTGGTATGGCATGAGTTTGATGCATGAACAGGTCCAAGGATCATTATATTGTAGCACATTTTTCATCTTGCAGAGAATATAGGGGAGACATACCCATAGGGGGAGTCTTTCTTCTTCCCATGATTCTAGGAGGAGATATTTATCAGATGCATACCTAGAAAAAATCACTATATTTGAAGGAAGAGCACAAAAGCATAATTCCAGGGGGAGCAATGGTCGCAGGTGGAGTATGTTCGATGTATCTTCAACATTACATCAGATTGATATCCCTTGTTCAAAAGGGAAGACATTATTCAGAGGAAGATCAAAGGCACTCAAATAGGGGGAGCAACCCCAAGGAAAGTTCAAGCAGGGGGAGCAGCCCCAAGAGGAGAATGTCCCTTTTCCATTGATGTCAAAGGGGGAGAGATAATCACATTGATGTGATTGATGATTATTGATTGGAAGAGATAGTCACATTTGGGAGAGATAGTCACATTGACTATTGATGTAGAGCATGCCTTTTCTATTACATATGTGGGTTGTCTGTGTATAGGGTGCGTATACAGGAGTTGTCTGTGTACAAGGTGCATACATTACACGGGATGTCTATGTACAGGGAGCGTACAATGGATAAAATCATGGAGATTTGTGGTTGAGTTGATGACAAGCTGTTGAAGACTAAAGCAAGTTCCAGATCTACATTCTATGGGCTTAGATCTGTCACTGAGACACTGGTATGGTTACATTATTGTCTTGATGGATAGTGTTGCTTGTTGTGTTGTGAATTCTTAGGGCATTCTTGGTATGTCCACTGTGATGTGGTTTATGTTAGTTGATGGAGTGAGAAGTACTCTTGTGATTCAGTTGTGATATCATTGCTATGGTATACTAGTTGCTTATACATGATTGAGTTAGCATTCATATTGATTGGTTGTGGAGCATGAGTAAGCTATTGGAGAGCTTGGATGTGTTGTGACTGGCTGGTGGTCTGTTTAGACAGTGAGAGACAGAAGAGAATGATAAATTGGTTGCAGAGGATCTGAGTTAATCTTGAAGTATAAACCTAATATCTTAGAAGGTATACACAAGTTGTTGTATACCCTGGCCACATACATACGCGGAATGTAGTTAGCCAGGGCACGTACACACGCGGGATACACTATTGATAGGTCACATACGTATTGCAGATTGATATATGTTGAGGATTGTTTCCTCATCTCAGTTGGTGCTAAGGATGTAAGCTGAGTCTTGCATTATAGAGCTGGTGCTCTTGTAGAGTTGTACTCTATTTAGTTGTTGTTGAAAAAACCCAAGGATTGTAGTCCGTAATAAAAAAAAAATATACATACATCTTGTGTTCCTTGCGGTGATAACTTATTGATGATATATTACTGATATATGTTGCTGATATGTGTTCACATCTAACTGTTTATAAATGACAACAATGAGTAATGAGTAAATGTTGAATGCTAACTAATGAGTTTTGTGAAAGAGAGAAATTTTGGGAAAAAGATCCACACACTCATTCACCCCCCCCTCTAAGTGTGGTAGGTGTGTCCAACAGTCACACCCTGACTTGTCCACCTGTACCTGTCCAGTCAAATCCAATGCACCATGTCACATCATTTGTATGGTTGTACGACCTATACAGTCAGCTGCCACGTCAACACTGTGCAAACTGTACAGTCAACATTTTTTTTTTCTTATTTGATGAAATGAAAAGACCGCGATATATTGAGCATACGATGTTTGTTTGAGCCTATTCAAGTTGTGCTGGGTTCATATCGATGAGGCCTATGCACACGTCTGTTTTGAATCCATTTTGAGCAATTTTATTTTTAGGACTTCCTGGGCCCTATCTTGGATCTGGGATCCATTCTGGATCACAAACAGACTCAAAACACTCAACAAAAAACATGTACTCAAGCCAAAAAAAGATCTCCTAACAAGATACTAGAGAGACTCCCCAGTGGAGTCGCCAATTATGCTATGGGGAAAATTCTTCGTAAACTGGGTCTAAGGAATAGACAAAGTGATAACTCCCTTAAAAGACTAACTTATCTCTAATCTACCCCAAAACAGTCTAGACTAAGTGATAAGATAGAGGGAAGAGAAGGTTAAGAAGAGCACCTTGAATCCTTTCGGTTGATGTAGACCTCTTCTAATTGTTGTTGTCTCTTAGATCACATATCTCCTCCCAAAGATGAACTGCAACAACACAACAACATATACAATCTGTAGTAATCAATTAAAAGCCTAAATATAGATGTAAATGATCAAATAGATGAGAACATGTACACATAAATTTTTGGGACAAAGATAATCTCGTTTATTCATATACAAGATGAAAGGTTACAACCTTTTCTTGTGGACACCACTCTACGAACCAAGTCCGGGCTCCTTTGTCGTGACTCCAAGTGCACCAATCCCACATATAATTCTCACAAACAACATGCCAAAGTGGGAATAAGGAAGGGTTGTATAGGGAGAATGGATGGAGGGAAAAGTTGAGGATAAAACTTAGAGCAAGATGCAAAACTTGGGCAATGAGAGGGAAAGATTTTCGCAAAGTTTTCTTATTCTCTTGTTCATATGACCACATGACTCCCTAGGACCTCTTTTTATATGAGAAAAAGATGTTTATTTGGTTTGGGGAAGGGATACAGGGGGTAAAATGGTTAGGAAACCCTTCATATCCTGTAAACTCTGTCGAAATACACACATTTTTATATTTTTTTTCATTTTTTGGAGGTAAACACGGGCTAACTAGCATGCATCGGGCATATGTACGCAGGATGATAGTGAAGCATGACATGTACATCATCCAATGTTTTTTTTAGAAGGAAACCTCAGCAATATGCTTGGCAAAGGATGCAAATGGATGGGCCAATGTCTTGGATGCATAGATGTGACATTTTTGGACTATAAAAACCTTCCAAATTAGAGCTTCTCGGGCCTTTTTGTCTCATTCTGTATAGAACACGTGGGTAGTCAACTCTAGGTGCACTCATCACATGGAAAAGGATGCCTCTTTATTCACGAGACTGAATAAAGCTAAGGAGGGTAAAATCTATATTGTTGATGATTTTGCTCTGGATGTTGCTAGTCAGGGTGATGTTGCTTGTTGACATGGGAATATTTTCGATGCGTATCATGTTCCAAATCTTAGTTCCAATCTGTTTTTCGTTGCTAAGTTGAATCAGACAGGTAATATTGTGGAATTTTGGCTAGATCAGTTCTATGTTTGTGATTTGAAGAAAGGTAAGTCGATTTTCACTGGGGGGATTCTTGATTCGCTTAATAGTTTGTACAAGTTTCGTGACTCGACTCAACTTGAACCTGAACCAACTGCACTTTTTTTCTCACATTGACCAACAAAGTTAAATTTGGCATAAGTAACTCATACATCTGATTTTCCTAAGTCTGTAGGCATTGGAAACGCTTAACATGGTTGTTGGTTTTCCACAGTTGTTTCCTCCTAAAGGAGTTTGTAAGGGTTGTGTACTTCGAAAGCATCATCAAGAACCATTAGACTATGGTACAACGTGGCAAGCACAAAACCTACCGGAGATGGTTCACAATGATATATGTTGCATCAATTTACATTCACTGGTAGGAGCAAGGTACATTTTGACTTTCATTGATGATTTCTCTCACTTCTCATGGGTATTTTTTTCTAAAAAATAAGAACCTTGTATTTGAAGAGTTCAAGGAGTTTTGGTACTTTGATTAAAATCTATGTGGTCGACCCATTAAATGCTTGAGATCATACAATGGTGGTGATTATGTAAATCGACCTTTTGAAGAATAACTACTTCAATATGGTATTGACTGGTAGTGGTCAGTTTCTCACACTCCACAATAGAATGGTGTTGTAGAATGTAAGAATAAAAAATTGGTTGAAACGGCTAGATGTGTTTTGCAGGCTAAAGACCTACCTCCTTGATTTTAGGCCAAAGCAGTATACTGTGCAAATTATCTTCTCAATCACATCTCGACTCGAGTTATTTCTTCTATGACTCTAGTCGCATGATGGTGTGGGAAGAAGCCTTCAGTTGACCACCTTCATGTGTTTGGATGTGATTATTGATATCATATTCTTGATGATTGCATAAATAAGTTGGATGCAAAGAGCCATGTTTGCATCATGATGGGCTACTCTAAATATTCAAAGCCTTATCCGATTGTTGGATCCTGTCAAATGAAAAATCATCATCAGATGCAATGTTCAGTTTGATGAGAAGTCTTCTGGCATTAAGTTGTTGAATGCCTCTTTTAGATTGATATCGGATGAAACCCTTGATGTTTTTTTTTACATTGGTTCTCCTGTTCAATTCTTCATTCCCTCAACTGGACAATTGAACTTTCTCTATGTTCCGACTATATCTTCGACCTCCTATTCAACTAGTCCATCGTCCTCTATTTCGATTGGTTCGTTGACTGAAGAATCTCTGAATTCTACCTAACCTACTGAAATGAAACAAATTTCATTTGTTTCTTTTCTACCCCCAATGGGTTTCTAAGACAACTGAATCTTTTGGAGTTAATACTGGAGATGCCTCCTGCAGATAATAGACTCGAAGTCAAAAGCAACATTCTAGAATTGCCTTGATGAATCATGTACTTGAAACTTTCGACCATGCTACCTACTTACATGTTGAAGGATGACCTGAATAGGAGTAAGCCACGAAGACAGATTTTGATTCTTTGACGAAGAATCAAACTTGGGACTTGGTTCCCCAACTCCAAGGAAAGAACATTATGAAGTTTCAATGGATCTATAGGACCAAATTTACCTATGAAGGTGTTTTTGAGTGACATAAAGCATGCCTCGTTGTGAACGGAGTTTATCAACAAGAAGGAATCAAATACACTGAAACCTTAAGATGAACTTTGTTCGACTGATTATTTCCCTTTTTGTTCGTTTTGGATGGAAAATTCATCAGATGGATGTGAAGAGTGCCTTTCTTCACAGAGACCTATCTGAAGAAATCTTCATGGAACAACCATCCGGTTTTGTGACAGATTCAAATTTGTTTTATTGATTCAAGAAATCACTTTATGGTTTGAAGCAGGCCCTCCAAGCCTTGTATACTAAGATCGACAGTTTCTTTCTTCGACTTGGTTTCAAACAGTGTGAATATGATCACATCATATATGTTCTCCACACCAATAGAGACATTATTATTGTTGTTGCATATGTTAATGAATTAATTATTACTGGAAATAATAATGATCTCATACTTAGATTGAAGAAACAACTCGCTAACTCCTTTGATATGACAGATCTTGGTACTCTGTATTATTTTTTGGGTCTTCAAGTATTACCACTTTGTGATAGCTTTTTCATTTCTCACTCTAAATATGTGATGGATCTATTGACACATTTTAAGATGGATGATTGTAAGCATTGTGCCACTCCCTTTCAGTCTGGAGTAAAGCTCACTAAAACTTGGCAAACACCCACAATCAATGCTACATTTTATCGACAACTGGTCAAAATTTTTATTTATCTTACTCATAGTTGACCTGACATCTCCTTTGTTGTTAGTGTGGTTTCTTGGTTCATGCAGGACACCAAAGAAAGCCACTAGAAAGCAGTCAAAGGAATTGTTCTCTATCTAAAGGGAACCACTCAATTTGGTATCAAGTATTGTTGAAGTTTAGATTCGCTAGTCAGCTACACTGACTTCAACTGGGCTAGTGACGGTGATGATCGAAATTCCACTTCTATCTATGTGTTTTTCTATAGACCTGGACCTTTGGTGTGGTCATACAATAAATAAAAGTTTACCTCTTTGTCGACTAAAGAAGAAAAATATGATTTCATCGTTCAAGTAGGTAATGAAGTAGTTTGGATTCACCAACGTTTGGAAAAGCTTGGCCTTCCTATCTAGACCTCGACTACAATATACTGTGATAACCAAAGTGCTATACAGGTTTTTGAGAATCCTTTTTCCCATGGTAATATGAAGCATGTTGATCTTCATGCTCATTATTTGAGATAGTTTGTTTATGAGAACATTGTCTCTCTTGAATATTGCACAACAAAAGATCAAGTTTCTAATATCTTCACCAAACCTTTAACTGAATCCAAATTTATCAAGATATGCATGATGTTGGGGCTTCAAGAAGATGCAATTATGGGGGGATGTCTTGTTGACATGATTTCACCTCCTAAAACTCTAGAGATGTGTGCTAATGTGGGGATGTTGGAAAATCAAATATTGATGGTTCATCACACATATACTAGGTTCAGTCAGTCAAGAGGTCAGCCTACATTTGGATACAATCAGTTGGGAGATAGACAAACACACCACACCAGTCGCTCGAGTAGTTGATGTGTTTGTTGGTCGTACAGTCCCTGTCTGTCGAACAATCAATCAATCGTTGAAGATAGTCGGGAAATGGATCGACCATCCCAGCAATGGACTACAAGTTAGATAGATCGCCGATCAAATCGAGTCCTGTCGAGTCGAATCGATAGAGAATGTTTTGCGGATTCAAATATAACAGCCAACGGTTACATGTGGACAAGATATTTCAGATTCTATGGAAGTCTCTTAGATCTTGAGGCTATAAAAAATAGACCCCTTGGGTCATTATCATCATGGCAATTAAGTGATCATCTGCGATTGTGCAATAGATCATGTGAATCAAGATGTGCAACATGCACTTTGATGTTTTGATTATAATGCACTCTGCTTAAGTGTTGTAACAATGTCTTTAGACACCACTTGTTACTTCGAAATTTCTTTGTCCCTCTTTGATTATCTACATAACTATGTCCTCTATTTCATATTATGTTCCACTCTATTCCCCAATAGTTGTATTGTATAACTTGCTCTAAGCCTCTTTAGTATTGTAATGCTATAATGATTCTGACTATAAGTATGAGTCTTCTATATGTCTAAATTCTGAAAGGATGCACATAACTATGGGTAATTACCTACTTCGGAATTATAAGTTTCAGGATATTCCTCATTTTTTAGCCTATATTTCCAAAGTTTTCATATTGGAGCTCAATCCTTAGGGAATTTATCATCCCTTTGAACCACTGATATTCCCAGTGTCAGCAAAGGAAATATTTTTCTCATCGATACAGTAGAGGAGATCACCCATTTCCCGTCGATATGCCCAGTGTTCGAAGAATCATCTCATCTTCCTCGATGCAGCAAAGGGATCCAACACTTAGTTTTTTAATTGATTTATTTTCCTTCCTTTAGATGTTAGAGCTCAATATTTATTTTGGCACTGACATACCGGAGCTCAATATTTATTTTTACGCTAACATATCGAAGGTCAATCCTTCTTTTGGAATTGAAATACCAAAGGTCAATCCTTCTTATGGCACCAACATACCGAATTTGATCCTTCTTCCAGTGTTTATACATCGATGGAAAAATAATTTTCAACCTATGATATAGTGACAGGTCTTGTAAAACTCCATTTCATATTTTGGCCATAACAATTGGCTCCAATACATGTTTTGCATGTTCCTTATACCATTGGAAAGGTCTCGCTAAGGTCTACAACTTCCCAATTATAAGGTTTAGGGGATGTCAGATTGTTCATCATATATTTTTGAATTTTCATGATGGCATATATTCATCAACCTAAAAATTCTATAACACAACATTGCAATGGGGGATGTCCATGAAACGACCATCAAAGACACTAGTTGTGAAACTCGGGGAAGTAGATCCAAACTTCTCACTCATTTTTTGATTAATTTTCCATGGTTAAATATAATTTAATTTATATTTTAAAATATTATGTATGGGAAATTCATGTATTTGGTGTTGAATGGCACCCAAGTGCCAATTGGACGAAGGATGGATCTCATGGTAGACAATGTAAAGAAAAGAGGGAAAATGGACTAGATTAAATACCAAGTAACAACAGTAGCAGAAAAGGGGAAGATGAGATAAAGGCAGAGGGAATAATACGATAATAAATCAAATTTGTAGATCTCATCTTTCCTTAAGAAGAAACTGAATGTGAAAAGTGAATATTTTATAACTATTTCTTGGGAATCTTAGAAGTCCCAAGGAGCGATTATCAAAATCGGCCATAATAACTCATGATGACCCATGAGCATAAAAGGAACAAATTCAAAATACTAACGTATATCATGTATGATATATTAAATCATGAGCACTTTTGTTGTCCTTATTCTCTCATCATTCCAAAGAGGGTAAGGACAAAAGTTTGTAAATAAAAGGTCACGGGGGGAAGGCGGAAGGAAAATAGTCAAGTTGAATTTCAATAAATAGGGGGATTGTATCAAAAGATGGGGCTTTTGGCTCTTTGAACTTTCAAGTACTATTACCAAAACTTTTAATGAGAAGCATGTTTGGCCAAGCTATTTTATGAAACATTATGATTCTCGTGTTGCACATGTGTGGACTATTCTGCTATGTTTTTCTCAACACTTGGGTTGTGTAAGTATGCACTTTGTATTGTAGACTATTCTTATGTATGTTTTATGCATTCTTATTTCTATTCTTCATGGAATATTTTTCTGAATTCATGGGCATACAACTATAAATGATTGTTTAAATGCTAGACTATTATGTGTTTGCAGTTATTTATTTGTATTCTTGTTTCTGTTATGTGTGAACTATTTCCCTGGCTATTGACAGGAGCACGCCTAGTTCTATGTTTTCTTTCTGGTTACCTTTTTCATCTAGACACATGCATTATAGATTAGTTTCATTTCATTATTTAGCCTAGAAACCATCATCAATGTACTGGGCCGCAACAGGTAAACCCCAAACCAGAAATGGATGTGGGGTCAGAATCTAGATGGGTTCCCTATTCAAAACGGTTAGAGGTATAATTGAGAATTCTTATTAGGGGTCCCTGCTATAGATAAATTTCATTTTTCCTGCATCAACAACTTCAAAATTCAGTTTTCGATGAACTGAAAAATTCGTCCTTCAATTGACTTCAAAGTTTTTCTTTCGACAAATTGAAAAAATTTACTTTAGGTGAACTAAAAAATTATTTCTTGGAAAAATTCAAGAAATTTCCTTTGATGAGCTTCAAATTTCTCACATTGCCAAACTACAAGATGCCCTTTGACAAACTTCAAAATGCACTTTGATAAACTACATAATGCACTTCGGAAAACTTCAAATTATTGGCTTTTGGTGAACTCAAAATTTTGGTATTTCTGCAAACTTGATTTTTTGTCTTTGATGAACTCAAGTTTTCGATCTTTCGATGAACTCAATTTTTTGTCTTCAAAAAACTTCTTCAACTCAACGTCATTGAAAATTTTCAACTTATTTTTGGCAACCGAAACACACTTCTCTTCAATGGTTGAAATCAACTCTTCTTTTTGGTGGAAAATAAACTTAGGTTTTTTGACAACTCATTCAAATTGGAATTTTTTACCAAATCCAAGACAAATTTGGATTGTTGATTTCAAAATTGAATTTAATCTAGGCCATTTATGGGTATATGTAATTTTCAAAGGGAATTTACATAGGGTTGCCATGAAATTTTTGAACTTAGCTTCTCATGGCCAATTTCAACCATGCACCCATCAAATTGACATTGGTATCTGTCAATTCGACATCCTTGACTGAAAATTAACTTGGAATTTTGCCCAAAAAATTGTGAATTTTCCCAATTTAATATCCCCCCCAAATTCAACACAAAGTGAAACTCTACTACTGCTAATTTGTCAAATTTGCGTTAGTCCTTGGTCCATGTGGTTCTGGCGTAGCTCTAATACCAAATTGTAACATACCCAACTCCCATGTTGGGTCATGTTGTTACAATTTTGACTCTGATATCAATTACAAAATGAAAATATGTGCAACATGTACAAGCTCATGCAATTATCAATAACTTTAAAAATCATGAATGAAAATGATTTAATCATGCATAAAAACATTTGAACACACAGAACATAAATTAAACACATCATTTAATCTTATCATTCACACAATAATAACATAGTGATCAAACACTTATCTTTAAAATTGTTTTATACAACCAACTATAGATGATGGACATTACACCCAGCCATAGACTCTGATTCTCTAGTTTTCTCAACAATAGGTCACCCTTGAGATAGGGCTATGATTCCAAAAGGATGGAAAACTCCCATGGTTGGCTACAATCCACACAAACAACCTAATACCTAGTAAAAACATAGTGGCACGACTCCTACAACAATTCCAACCACCCATCTCTCTTCCCCATCAGTCTGCACAACCCAAGGGATGATATTTAGTTCTTTGCACCATAGTCCCTCAGACAATCTCCATCCTCTCTAGAGCTCCAACATAGATCGACCAACAATATCTCGTCTAGGGGCTCCAGGAAATCCATCTACAACATGAAATCTCACAACAACATTTACAAATGCTCCTTTGGGTAGTTTCTCAATAGAAATTCACTAACATGAATGGTAGCCTCATTATTAGCATAAGTACTAGCTTCAACAAGTTGTCTTAAACACCTACTATGGTTGCCTCTTGTAACAACCCTAGTTAAATAATTGCTTAAGGTTTATTAAGTTTAATTAATTAAATAATTATCTATCCTAATGTATATTAGTTAAATAATGATTATTTATTAATAATATTATTTATTTATTTATTTATTGTTTAATGTATGTTTGTTAATTAATTAATTAATTAACTCATTTAATGCTTGGATAACGAATTAAAGTTTAATAATTGTTAATTTATTTAATAGAAAACTTAACGTATTGAGGGATGGTTGGCATTGAATGGAGGGATAAGGTGGGTGGGCATTGAATGGAGAGGCGGTGAATGGGAAGGAGGATATGAGGGGGCAGAGGCATTCGAGAGAGGACACTTTTGGATTTTGGGGGAAGGAAGCATTATTTTGAGATTAGGGACTGTATTTTTTCTGGTTTTGGAGTTTGGTGGACTGTCACAGGGGTGCATCGGTTGCTGGGAGTTTTGGGTTCGGGGGCTAGGAATCCTTACAGAATCTTGGAGCTAGGGAGCCTGAGAGGCTCTGTTCCTAGCTGGCTGGGTGGTTAGATGGTTTTGGGCAGTGCATCAAGCAGAGTTGGGGACAACAATAGCATCAGTTAGAGGTATGAAATTTCATTATTCTGTTGTGTTATGAAAGTGATTATAATCTG
>SNQJ01S0031384.1:43325-58332 GCA_010110895.2 Picea sitchensis
TCAATTAAGTTATCCCTATAGGTAGTAATGGTCCCATTACATCGATAATATAAGTGTTAGTTACCATTGTGTCAAAAGGATAATCTAAAGAAGTGGTATCCATGAAATTATCCAATAAGCGAGGAAACTAGTGTCACACTTGCTCAATTGGAAAATACTTAGCCTTTGTCAATAACTAATTTGCTTTTATGATCCTAAGGAGTTGAGTAGTATTATTTAAATTATGTTGCAATGTCCTATCAATGATATAATTCAACTTTCAAGTTAGGGTCTTTATCAAATATAGGTTTACTATATGCAATATTGTGCTCAAGAATTGGAGCACTGTGTGGTCAATGAAACTCAATAATTAAACATTGCATACACCCTATGTTATGGTGGTAGATCAAGTTTGAATGCATTGTCAACACACTACGTGGTGCATTAAGTGTATCATAGTGACATGATTTTGTGAGGTGGCCCTTCAAATTGTTCTTTCTAGGTGTGAATTCATGCTTTGTTCCCAACTGAGAAATAACATGGGATGGAATGCTTATGTCAACAATGTTTGTATTTTTCTAATGTCTTTCATAGAATGTCATCAACTTGTCATTATACATTTTCAAATTCACTCACCAAAGTGAATTTCTATATTGACTTGTTTATATAATGTTGTATAATTTCATGTAGTTGGTGATATTAGATGAGTCACATGATTAGGTGATGTGAATTGAAATCAAAAGAAAACTTTTAATATACTCTTGTAAATAAAGTTACATTGAGCCATATTGTAAGTCTATTGAATGGATAAAATATTTCCATGCAATGGGGTCCATGTTATGTATCAAACACTAAGATAGAAAAAAAGAGAGAAAGAGAAGTAACTTTACGCCTTGAGAATGAGAGATAAGAATGAATGGGAATCATCTTCAAGGCAACAACCTCCTTTTACAATATAACAAATGTACAAGATGAGATGATCTCTAGAACTAGGTCTCCTTGGTATATATAGGAGACAATGGATACAATTACAATTAAAGGTTCTAGACGACCATTAAAGGGCCCAACCAACAAATAACGATAACACTAGTAACAATAGAAATGTAATAACTCAATATCTAGGGATAAGAATTCTCCTCCCCTTCAAACAAGTGTTCCCATAAACACTTTATCAGTTGTGGATGTTTCTGCATGAAGAACTCATCTTACCATGTCACCTCTTCTACTAATAGGTTCTTCCACTTAATGAGATACTCAGTAATTGATTGATTTCATAGTTGCTTAATCCATGTTTCAAGGATTGTTTCATGTTCTAGTATGATTTTACCTTCTTCATTAATCTCTAGTAAAATAGTCTAAACTAGGATGGTTCACCAATAACCTTCTTTAAGAAAGAAACATGGAAGGTTGGATGTACACATGAATATGGAGGCAAATCCAATTTGTAAGCAATGCTTCCAATCCACCACAACACCTTATAGGGACCATAGTACTTGGGTGCTAATTTATTGTCCTTCTTTTGTTTCTTAAGGTACATTTGTTTTGATGGTTGTAGCCTCATAAATACCCAATCCCCCACTTAAATTTCCCTTTCACAAAAATGTTGATCCGCTTGTTGTTTCATCCTATTTTGTGTTATATCCAAGTTGTCATTCAATAGTTAAAGAACCTCTTATTGGTGTTGTATGTGGTCCTCCACTACTTGAAACTTATATTTTCCTCTCAAAGGTGATGAGATGGATGTAGGATGGTAGCACAAATTTCCACAAATGAGGACATTTTTGATGAAGTATAGAAGGATGTGTTGTGCCACCATTTTACCAAGGGAAACCTCTTGACCCATTATGTATGCATTTCAGAGGAAAATCGATGAAGATAACCTTCTAGAGATTTATTCATATTCTCAATTTTCCCATTAGATTAATGATGGTAGGAGGACATGTGAGCCAATTGTGTACCCAAACAAGAAAATAATTCAGTCCAAAAATTACTAGTGAAAATTGGACCTCTCTCACTTACAATAATCTTGGGGATTCCATGGAGCTTATGAATTGTTTACCTGAATTCTACAACTAATGTACTTTATTTAAAAGGATGATAAAGAGAGAAAAATGGGCATACTTTGTGAGTTGATCCACCACTACCATCATAACATTCTTTCCTTCAGACTTTGGTAGAATTGTAAGAAAATCCATTGAGACCTCTTCCCAACACTGAATTGGTATGTCTAATGGTTGTAGAAGACTTAGGGTCTTGATTGTCTCACCCTTATTCAGTTGGAAAACCAAACATTTAGCCACAAAATTTTGAACATTAGTTTTAATACCTTCCTAGAAAAAATCCTTCTTGATCTTATGACAAGATTTTAGGAGCCCTAAATGTCCTCCCATAAGAGAAGTGTGCAATTCCAAAAGGACCTTCTATCTGAGTTGGGAAATATTGCATAAATATATGTGATCTTGATACCATAGTGAATCATTCTTCCACTCAAATTTATCTAATGTACTCGAGTCCTCTTGTAGTTGTTGAATGATCTTGCATACCTTTTGATATTTCTTCCATTCCTATCCTTGCTTCTTCCTTCCAATCAGATTATGAAATTAAAATAGCACAAAGTAAACCCTTTGTGTCTTCTTATTTCCTTGAAAGTGCACCTAGCACCACATTTTGTTTTCCTTTTTGTAGATAATTTCAAAGTCCTAACCTAGCATCTTTATAACCCATTTTTGTTGATCTTCTAAATATAATCATTGTTCCAAGAATTTCTTCAAACTATCATGATATGATTTTATTGCAAAGTTCCTTCCTATTAGGTAAGGGCATTATTTTTTAATTGCATGCAGTAAGGCCAACATTTCCTTTTCATAAATGGGTTTGAGTAAGTACTTTCCTTTAATATGGATGCTTTCAAAGGCAAGGGTCCTTCCTTCTTCCATTAAAGCTGCACCAATGTCATTTCTTGAGGCATCACACTCTACTATGATATTCATGATCTCAAGTATGTGGAATACCCTTAGGAATCTCTCCAAATACCTTGGAATGATTTTTGATAACTTTTTGGATATCCATGAGAATAGGGGGTCTAGATGTTTGAACATCTAGTGAGCACAATTGTGCAATTAAATCATTGTGTCCCTTGTTTAGCAATTTTTTCATGTTGTTAGAGTTTATCACTTTAGAGGGTTTCTCTTGGATACCTCTAAGTTCAATTTCCTTGCCTTCCAAGGAAAATCTCATGAAAAGTTCTTGAAAATTAATAGCCACTATTTCCAATGATTGTAACCATTGGACCCCTAATACAACATTAGCACCACCCATTTGGATTGCAATCATTGAACTATCCAATAAATACCCCCCATAGCGAGCTTAATACTATGACAATTCCCTAAACAATTTATGTTGCCTCCATCTACAATCACTACTTGAAACTTTGGTGTTGGATATGTAAAGCAATTGAGAAGTGTCTAATTTGCAATTAATAAAGTTATGGATACTACCAGAATCAATCAACACAATTACCTTTTTATTTTTGATATATCCTTATATCTTCAAAGTTTTAGGAGTGTTTATGCCAACCAATGCATGAAAATATATTATTGGAGTAGTCTCTTCTAGTTATAGATCTTGTGATTGTTCCAATTCTTGGTCTTCTTTCTCTTCACAATCTAGGTAGAATATTTTTCTCTCACCACATTTATGCCCTTTACTTTAATTCCTATCATAATTGAAACATAGTCATTTTTCTCTTATTTCATCCATTTTTTGAGGTGTCAACCTTGTAGGTTGAGTGAGGTTAAAAGAAGGAACATGGTGCTTTCTATAGTTGTTAGTGGCCACCCTTCTAGTAGCCATATTTTTACTTTCAATTTTCCTTTCCACACTAAAAGCATGCTTTGGGGATTTAGATTCCATGAGACACGCCTCATGTTGAATGCTCTCCTTTAAAGTTCTCATAAAAAGATCTAACATATTATCCTCGATAATGTTCTTTACTCTAAGACTCAATCTTTGAAATTGTTGAAAGTGCTATGTATTTTGGACCTCTTTGTTGGAGATTTATCAATTGAATAAATATAACGTGTTTTTGTTAATATCACCATAATGTGCTATCAATTCATCCATAAAAATGGACCAAGAGACAAGAGAATCATTTTTTCATTTATAGATCCATTGATACCCAACAAATTGATTAGGTTCTAAATATAAGTGCAAGAGTTACCTTTTGTAAAGTTGGCAATTGGTGCAAATTAGAGAATTTCTCCATCTGGAATATCCATGTTTTAGGATCTTTACCATCAAACTTCCTCATATCAATCTTGGGAATTAAGTAGTTCTTTAGTCCCAAGTTGAATCCCTAATGTTTCAGATCTTGGAGGGACGAATGATCATGATTCTGGGATTAAATATTCATGTTCTCCAAATGTGTTAAAATCTTCACCATATGTGACTTAGGTTCAACAATTTTGTTCTCCTTATTTTCATGATTTCCTTGGGTCACAATATCACTTTTAAGGAACCTCTCATCTAAGATATGTAATAGAATGGATTCCATGGAATTTTTTAACTATCCCATCTTTTGATCCATCAAAATTCCCATTTTATCTTCAACTTCCATCTTTTGATCCATCCACTTTTCCATCTCTTAATCCATCAAATTTTTCATTTTATCTTCAATTTCCATTTAAAGGATTTCTCAAAAACATGTCAAATCAATCTTTTTCAACATATTATCATTCATGTCATTAACTTGGTTCGTCAATTGGGATACTCTATTCTCTGTCTTTACATTCTTCAAGAGTCATGGATGAGTTCTCTGTAGCTTTAATAGGTATAGAATTTTTTCTACCACCTATTACCATGTGAGACAAGAAGAATATATACTTAGAATTATCCTCTATTTTTCTCTTTAGCCCACCTTTTGAATCACCTCAAATAGATCTTCCAATAAAAAAAATATGCAAGTTCCAATTTAACATACCTTTTAAACCCCTGATTTGAAGACTAATTTGTAGGTTGACCTCATACCTAATATAACTCTAGAACTTCTACACCTATGAGTCTATGCCAATAAAACATTATGATAACTTTCCCAAAACTTGCTAATTTTGACTCTTTTAGAACAACGAACTTGTACAGACTACCAAGTGTCTAATTTTTAATATCTACTTATAAAATTTTTATTTGAAAACATATAATATAATCTATTTAATACAATTATTGATACTCAATTTGGAGCTTTCTAAAATAAAATATAATTGTTTTACCCAAAATACCTATTTAAAGTTAATTATAAAACCAATAAAAAAATATATCTTAAACCAAAATTTGAACTTTTTAACAAGTACTCAGCTTTCAGCTTTGTTTTCATAGGCTCCCAAATATTTTACTATCTTAGCTAAATGTATCCTACCTTTAAGTATACGACCCCTGTAAATATAAATGTTAGAATAATGAAGCGGATTAAAACATTATGCGGGGAAAAAATGTTCTCATCTAGATGAAAAAATCTCGTGAAGGGTCCAGTGGGTCTCACGTACACAAAACATATGCCTGTAAAAATTAAAAAACTATTTCAAACTAATTAAAATATATCAATGTCCAAAAACAAGTGAAATATCAAATCATATAAATACTATTGGTTTAATAATATACAAAATAATCAAACTAATTTGATGAGTCTAAGTTGATCTCATTACACGATGATCATTATAATCATATTTGTAAAATTAATCAAAACATTTTACCATATTATATGATAAATACTTTGTTTTTTACCATATTATATAATAAATACTTTCATTTCTAATGAATATTTTATATTTATATCTTGAAATTTTTATGTATTTTTTCTACATGGACACTTCATCTAATTCAACCAACATATTCCATTTTGAATATTATAACAAATGATGTGGCCCAATAAGGATATTTTTTTTCATAAGTTTAATATCTTTAAAACATTTGGTAAATGTGTATGCATAATTTTTTAAATAATATAAAAATTGTAATGTGATTTTAATATTAATGGTGTAAAAAAAATTGTAATGTGATTTTAATATTAATGGTGTACAAAAACCCCTTTTGTTTAGTAAGTTATGAACTAATCAACAAATAAAAATGAAATGTGGGGAAGTCCAAAAAAGAGATGTGGGTAAGCAAAAAATTACTATAATAATAATTTAGTAATAAGAAGGTATAAGTATAACCGATTATTAATTTAACCACACAAAACACTATTTAAATGTAAAAAATGGAAAACAACAATATTTATATTATTGTTTAATGGAAGAAAACATGTGAAGTGTCACCTTATTGACAACTGATTGCAGTAGGTCGGCTCTAACGCTTTCTTTGGGATGGGCCATTTTCTTCCAATGCTCTCTCTAACTTTGATGGATGAAGAAACCTTGCCTCTTTAATGAAAGAGAACAAACAAGCATGAGGGAAATGACTCGAAGAAATGAGAGAGAGAGAGAGAGTTATGGTCTCCAAGTTCATTCGTCCATCATAGCCTTGCAATGTTTTCTTCCTCTATAATATATTCCCATGGCTCTCTCTTATGGGAAAAACTAGAAATATTCAAGAATTGGCTCAATTGTGAACTCTCTTCCTCCATGAGATATATCTCATGTGTTAAGTGGACATTAATGGCAATCTAGTGAATGGAGTAGGCATAGAAAGACTTTTTTGATCTGTACTTGATTTCGAGTTTTTTATTAGGCCTATGTGTCTTAAATGCACCACATAATGTAGACTTTTCCATGTTTCTCATGGATTGCACAATAGTCGAAGGATGTTTTGCATGATTTTCATGGGTGATGCATGAGCACACTACACGACCCTTCAAATATATAAATTGATATTTTAACCCAACTTAATTAAGTACAAATAGCCATCGATTGATTGTATGTGCAGAATTATATGATTTATATGTTAACTGGTGACATCTTTTAGAATGGCCACTTGAATATCATAGGTGAGTAAACTAGAGGTGATAACGATTGCCCCTTGATGTGTGAGGTTAGGAGCATCTTGTATCACTAAAAGACATCATATGTTTATTTTCCAAATGCTTTTGTCCTAAAAAGAGTAGAGAGAGAAAGAGAGAGTGACCTAAGGAGGGAGGATGACCCAGCTAGAAGCAATGAACACTACCTACAAAACCCACAAAGAAGAGGTGATACAAGTATACAATATCTTTTACAAATGTCAAAGAAAGTTACAATAGGAGAAATTGGGTGCTTGGGGCTAGATCTGAACACCACTTTCCATGTGCATGAAGATAGCTTCAATTACTAGGAAAAAGTTTTGTTACTAGATGATCTTATGAGGTAAGAATGAAACCTTGGTGGGGATGGGTGGGGGCATAGAGAACATCAGTGAGAGAATGGACACAAAGGTGTGGTACTAGAAGATGTGGGGAGTCACTTGAAGGGAAGATCTTGTTGGAAGGCTAAAAAATATATTGAACAAAATCCATGCATCTTTAGGTTTCTTTGATTGAATCTAGAACACTACAACTACCAAAGTTTATAAAATTGTAGAACATGATAATGAGATGATGTCAAGCATGGGAGGAATGATCAAGTTAAATGGTGATGAGGAGTAACTCTACCTATCTAAAGATTGGCCATTAATGATGTGGATGGGAACTAAGGTACCGAGGAAGTTTCTAAACCAACCCTAGAATAAATGAACTAATGTTGATCAGGGGGAGGCTCATTGGGGATAGGGATTTTGAGGAATCCCTAAGGACAACCATGAGATAAAGGATCGAAAATTAATTTACATAATAGACTTACACTATGACATATGTGGATGAGTTAGCGAATGAATAGGAGACTCTAGGCTTCCCTTAAATGGAGCACTAATGATGATTCACCTAAGTAATGACCATAAACCAAGCTAACATAACATGACCATGTGTTGAGATGTGAATGCTTGAATGATGACTTATGTAAAAGGTGTACTAGTAACCAAGTGGATGCAGAAAAACTTAAGGCATGATGAGACGATTAATATATGGTAGATATAACTCTCATGAACCCTAATGATGAAGCTAATAAGATAGGATGAGTGGGATGTAATGGACCAATATATTTCTCATAAAGAAAATTCTCTCAAATTATATTAAGAATATAATTTTTACATCATCTCGCAGAATTTTTTTTAGGGCAGCCAATGTTGCAATTTAACTGCTCAGGCAATCTAGAAATCAGAAGGTACTGGAAACTAATTACATCAGTTATGAGCACAAAAGCCTCCTACGAATACTACAAGAAAATGAAATACCACTGTACCTGAAACCAAGGTTCATAGATACATCCCACAAAGAAAAACATTCAAAAAGAAAGCAGAGGAATAAATAGCCTTTTAGTAAATTTCCAAAAACTGATGCGGTCCTTCACTCACACCATCCCAGTAGTAGTATGATAGTCTTCACTCACTCAGACCAATATTTTTCAAGTAGACATGGTTGACTCGATATATTTTTTGTAATCGAGGGTGACAAGTATTGCTTCCATAAAAGATATATTTGTTGAAGATGGATTAATCTAAGGATCGATGTTCCGCTTGTTTTTGGTTTTTGAATATTTTCCAGATGTTTTTTATATTATTCTTTTCAAAAAGAATAAAATAATCGAGATATTATATATGTTTTATATAATATAAAACATATATATATATAACATTTATTATATATGTTTTATATACAATAGAAACAAGGAGACATGTGTACAAAAATGAGACCAAGCAATTTTGACTTATATGTGTGGGAAGAATAATGATAGATGGAAGCAACTAGGGGTGGGGCACAATAGTAGTTTTCTTGATAGGATAATGAATGGTGGTACAAAATGTAGATGTTTTATGGTTCATGGAGTATTTAGCATAATAAATCATAAAGAATATGAATTGATCCAAATTTGGGGGGAAAATAGGCCATCATAATGATAAGAGGAAATTATGAGGCTTTCTCTATGATGTAGACCTTACACACTCCCTGGAAGAATTGGCATGGGTGCCAACATGTGACGTGATATTAAACTAGGGAAACCCATGTAGGTGGATTACTACCACCTAGCAAGAGCTTTATGTAAATGGAATGGTGAGGCTACTTACTAAGATGAGGAGCACCCTGAAGGGAAATACTAAGGGATCAAATAGGGAAAATGCAACATAGGCATAGGGGATATCACATCTAAATTCTAGTTTGAATACACATACTTGAAGGGTTGGTGATGGGCCCTAGTTGAAAGGGTATGACAAAATGACTCCTAGATAAAACACTTGCATGCATGAAACAAATACCATGGTGTGAAAGTAATCATGAAAACAAATCCAATGGAGCAAATGGAGTAAAAGACGGGGTTCATGAGCCCATCACTAGTGATAAAAAAAAATGGGGAAAATGGCTTCCAGGTGAAGCACCTACACAGAAGAAATGGATCCCATATCATGAAAGAGCTCAAGAAAATGAATCCATCAAAGTGAATGACAAAAAAATGGAGCTTCTCAACTCTCATATGAGCTAAAAAATAATTAGGGTAACTCTATAAATATGGCTAAGCATGCAAATTGAGAATCATTTGCGAGAATCATTGGCTACATGATTAAATCATGCACCCATATTACTAGCATGGTGCATGGTGGTGTGATTGTTTGTGATATAGTCACATTAATGGAACACCAGAGATATATAATGCATGTGCAATGCTGACAAACATTTCCTTTCATTATTTTGGAAATATTTAAGAAAAGACTTTCATCACTTGGAGAGATCAAGAGTATGATGAGCTCTAGATGGTGGTGAGTCGTGATCTAATTGTGTGTACAGAGATAACAAGGTATATGATCTTTAATTTTTTTCTACCCACTGATGTAGTCCAATGAGTGGGGTTTTTAAGACATTATCTAAATGTGGTGATCATATGGGGGATATTTTGACATGAAGAGTCAACATATAGAGCTAACCATGTCTAATATCTACTTATTGACTTTCCTACCCATTAGGGGAATGGGGGAAAAGATTCACCCCATCTTGGCGAGGTGAAGAACATCAACCAATTGGTGCCAGAGCATTTCCAAGATGCCTCAACAAAGTTGGATGGAGCCATACAGATCACATAGAATAGGTCCCAAGGGATGAGGACCATTGTGAAAACAATTTTTCAGTTGTTAGAATCTCATGTCACTCATCATATCTAAGGTGGGTATATGTGCATGGTGGAGTAGGTGCTTGGGAGGACCCTCTTTGCATGGAAACCTAGTAGTATGGGTAGAGTTGACCCATTACTTTCAATGTGGTAGGGGGTGATTTTTCTTTTGGATCCCTCCTATGCTCATTTTTCCATGAGCAAGTTCCTTCACTCTGCCTACAACATGTGACCATGGATGGAAGCCCGTGGGAGCCTAGGATGCACCTATGTTGTGAGTTGATGGCCCACCTAGGTGGTGGAGGGGAAGGTTAGTACTTTATACTATGGCTTTTATCTTTCTAGTATTACAAACCCATGGTGTTGTTGGAGTACCTCTATGCCAACATGAACTACTAAGTAGACATAGAGCTTCTAAACTCTCTTGATAATGGTTGGGGGTCTATATGTTAATAATATTGTATGGTTTGTTAATGTTTACACTATCATAAATGGTCAATTAAATATCTACTTCATATTTTTATGCACGAGATACTGACACACATTTTTTTGGGTGCAAATATGGGACCAATGGGATCAACAACCATAGCAACAAGGCTACTAGTAGAAGTGGCAATAGGAAGACAACAATGAGGAAATAATGAAAATGAGGCAAACCATGTTTCCAAACAACCTCATTGGGATGAAAACATGGAAACTAAGAGGACACTAACATCAAATATATGACGATGAAAGATCTAGGTGTTTTCAGGGGTAATCACGTAGGGATAATAGGCCCTTGATGACGAGGTTACAGATGAATGCACTAAGATCTCGATGGAGTGTCACTCTGTTATGAGGATGGATGTGGTGGCAAGTCATGTAGTGCATGACCAAGCCAGAGCTTGGGTGGGTTGGGCTATTGATTCCTCTCCTATGGAATATGTACAATCCTTGGGAATACTCCCCCCACCATAGTAGTGGGAGGGTTATGTGTATAGGTGATGTGTAATGTACCTAGGGAGGATAATATGGGGTACATTGTGGGGTACCTAAGGGGATAATGAATATAATGTGGCCATAATATTGGAATAAGCCCACTATGCAATAAAAAGGAAATAATAGGCCCATTATGTAATTAAAATGAAATAATATAATAATAAGGGGTAGCTGGCATAAAACCCATAGGAATACTCATGAGAAAGTATAAATACACATGAATATCATTGTATTGGATATGTGTTAGATTGTGTTGTCTTTTATCAAGCATGGCTTGTGGAGTGATTCCTTCCATAAGGAGTATGTGATGGTGTTACCCTACCTCAAGGGTTTTCTCTACAATTCTCTTGTGTTGATTATTTTGTGTGAATGATTTGGTTTCTTCTTGAAGTGAAGGATTTATCTTCTAAATTATATTTTCATATCTAAGGTACATAACATGATGCCTCATTTTGTAGATCACCTAGTATAGATATGTGCCCTGATGGGGGAAGATAGATTTTATTGTAAACCTCACACACACACACACACACACACACATGGATTTTTGTTTATATGGTTTATGTGCACCTGTGGTGATGAAAAATGTGTGTGTTGATTTGATTTACATGTTGGATGAATATCATGTGATGACATATGTACATGTTGTGTGATTTCTTTATCTTACTTGTAAAGAATCAATTTGATAAATGACAATCTAGACCATGGTTTTCAATGATATCTACAAATTAATTGTGAATTCTAGGAACATGCATGAATGTGATGGTACCA
Organism: Picea sitchensis; assembly: GCA_010110895.2. Lineage (NCBI taxonomy): Eukaryota > Viridiplantae > Streptophyta > Pinopsida > Pinales > Pinaceae > Picea > Picea sitchensis. Next base: position 55,211 of record SNQJ01S0031384.1, read on the forward strand.
AAAATCTATGACAAAAGCCTAACTTGTAGATTGTTTCTAAAAGGACATAGATCACACAAGTTGTAAAAGTTATTGAATTGTTAAACAAGGAGATGGGAATCAAGATGGACATTGCGATGGTGGATACAATGTTGGATTGCATCAACAAGTAATCCAACCACAACATCATACTTTACTTGATTTTTGGTGTTCGAGCCCAAGCAAATGTCACTTGAGTGGAGCCATGTATTCATGGGTGGGTAAATACCACATGCGCGTGGTGTTATTTATTATAAAATTGGAAGATTCAGAGTAGAAACCATATAATATACCTAGATTTATTGCAGAAATGATATATTATAACAACAATGGCAATAAAAGAACTGGAATACCACAAAATGTTATACCTTTATTGATAAAAGAAATGTTTACTTACATCTTTAAGGGGGCAACCTCTAATTGAGCAACACTCTTATTACAATATACTTCACAAGAAATCTCGTTACATTGCCTATACTTCACATCATGTATTTGCAAATACATGATATGTTTTAGCATTATCTACAATCGAGTGAATAGCTGAAGTTGTTGTTATCACTGTAATGAAAGAAAAAATAATAATATTTAACCAATGCCATATTTTTTCTGCCAAGGAAATGTTTTGTCCTTTCACCTATACAAAATTTGTAATCAACAATTAGCTATATTATAATTATTGTTTCTTTAAATTAATAAATATAATAAATACAATAAATACAATAATCACAATTATTACTTACGAGCTAAATGTATCTTACCTTTAAGTATATGAGACTTGGAAATATAAAAGTTAGTGGAGTGACACATAATGAGCCAGATAAATTCACGAAGTCTCCTAGGAATGGCATCATGGCAGCAATAAAAGTACTCGTAGTAAAAAATGATGAACGAAGGATGAAGCGGATGAAAACATTATGTGGAGAAAATATTTTCTCATCTAAGCGAGAAAATCTTGTGTCAAGGGTCTCATGTATAGGAGCACAAAACATCTGCATGCAACCATTAAAAAATTAAAAACTATTACGCACTCATTAAAATACAATATCCAAAAACAAGTTATATATATATATATATATATATATTTTTTTTACCATATTATATAATAAATGTTTTCAAATGAATAATTTATATTGCTCCAACATATTCTATTTTGAATATTATAACTTATAACAAATGAAGTGGCTTTAATATTTTCATTTTAAAGTATATACATATGTGGTTTTAATAAAATAGAGCACAAAACTTCTTTGTTCAATAAGTTGTGAATTAAATAATAGACAAAAGTGAGATGTGGGACAAGCACAAAATCAATATAATAATGACTAAGCAATACGAAAGTATAAGTATAATCAAATTATTAATTTAACCATACCAAACATCATTTGGAAAGCAACAATACTTATATTATGGCCCAATGGAAAGGAAAAAACATGAAGTGTCATTTTATGAGAGATAATGGTGGTAGTGGTAGGCTGCCATGCTTTCCTTGGGATAGGTCATTTTTTTCTAATGTTTTGTCTAATTATAATGGATGAAGAAACATTGCCTCTTTAATGAAAGGATATAGAAAAGTATGACATAAAGGATATAGAAAAGCATGCCAGAGCATTGAATGGAAGAAATGAAAGAGAGAGAGTTATGGTTTCCAAGTTTATTCATCCATCGCAACCTTGCAATATTTTCCTCCTATATAATACAACCCCATGGTTCTCTTTTATAGGCTAAACTAGAAATATTTAAGAATTGGATCAATTATGAACTCTCTTCCTCCATGAGATATATTTCATATATTAGATCGACATTAATGGAAATCTAGTGCATGGAGTAGGCCTAGAAACACTTCTTTGATATGTACTTAGATTTGAGCTATTTGTTAGATTTTATTCACTTTTACAGAGCAATTTGGTTTACCAGTATATTTATATCTTCTTTCATATTAGCATTTATATCATGTACTAAAAAAAAGAGCAGCAGTAACAAGCACAAGAAGACATAAGAATTTATCCTGGAAAAACCTCAAATGGGGGAAAACCCATCCAAACTTTCTTAGAGAGAGTTCGTCCAAACAAGCCCAACCATGAACCAACATATAAACCCTAGCACAATGGCTAGCTAAAGATACAACCAGAATTACCACCCCAACTGCAATAGAAACACCATACAAGAGTAGCGCACCTCTACCAAGGGTAGTGCACAAGAGAGAGTTACCACAAAGACTAAACAATAAGAAACTTTTTCCACTACAGTTGCTGCGTCACCTTCCTCAAACTTGTGCCTTCCTTTTCTTTATATGAGAGAGTGTGAATGAGTGTGTCAAATGAACCAAGGCACCTTGATATTTATAGTCTTCTTGACCTCCTTACTGGGTAGACTTCTCCTCTGGGATGGTGTCACTTCATTATTATGTATTCTTATGGGACGACTTCTCTTCTTGGGTATTTCCACATTTTTTCAATGGTTCTCTTTCTTTCAGAATCTTTCACTACTCTGCAATCAACTAGTAGCACACAACTACTACCATGCCATCGGTAGCTCGAATCATCAATCCTAGTTTCCATGACTATGTTGCGATCAAACAATAGCACACAACTACTTCTAAAAGGTCTGGTACTCTCCATGGAAATCAACTAGTAGCACACAACTACTACAATGCCATCCAAACGGTTGCCAAGTCATAGTAGTACACAACTATTTTCAAGTGGTACATAACCACCATAGTAGCACACAACTATTTTCCAGTGACACACAATCATCGCCAATGGTACACAACCACTGTAGTAGCACACAACTAATGTACATTGACACACAATCACCACCAGTGGTACACAACCACCGTAGTAGCACACAACTATTGTCCAATGACACACAGTCACTGCCAGTGGTACACAACCATCGTAGTAGCACACAACTATTGTCCAGTGACACACAACCACCGCGAGTGGTACACAACCTGTTGGATAGACCGACTACACTAAGAGGGGGGGTGAATAGTGTAGGGCTCTTTTTCCCAAAACTTCCCTCTTACACAAAACTCATTAGTTAGCAATCACCATTAACTCATTACTCATTGTTGTCATTTATAACCAGTTAAATGTGAACACATA
>SNQJ01S0031385.1:11828-55862 GCA_010110895.2 Picea sitchensis
CCACAGGTAACATTTCTTGCATCCTTGGATCTCATTGCACCCAAATGCTTGGACTTCCACTGACCACATCACCCACTTATATGGCTTGGATGAGGCATCTTCCAGGAACTTCCCTTTTCCAGTGGAAACTAGCCCAATAGGATTCCTTGTCTTTTTATCCACACTTGTATTGTAGGCTTGTGTAATGTCTTTGAGTTGTTAACTAATGTATTAGGGATTTTATGCACATTTTTAATAATATTGATGATGAGATGTGATTGACATTGCTATGATCCCTATGACTGATGAGACCATGGAGGGCGTAGCTTTTTATGTGCAGGACCATGCCTGATGGATAGGTACCATTTTGGACCAGTACACATGGGGAGATGATTAGTTCAGACCTCCATGGGGCTGAAGAGCCCATCAGGTGGATGTTGAGACCCCGTCAGGGGGAAAAGACAAGACAAAGATGGATTAGGGGCTTTGCACCAGAGAAGGAGAGGACGTTCCACCATAGGCACTTTGGCAGAGCTTGACCTAGGGGTATTGACCCTCTTTCAGTGGAACGTTGGCCTTGGAAGGCCTAGGATGCCACCCTTGATGACCAGGATGTCATCCAACCTATTGGATGTCTTGGGAGGCAGAATGGGCAGTGTTGGCACATGTGGCATGATAGAGGAGCCCAGGGAGGGCTAACGTTTACTCCAGGATGCCTTATTTTCCCTAAAAGGGGCTAACGTCTCCTTTGGAGGGGCTTCATGCCGCTTTTCAACTTGATTAGGGTTTTAAATTTGACATTTTAATGTAAAACAATATGATTTTAGTATATTGGCCTTGTCGGCCTTTTACATGACGTAAAATGTAAAATTAGGTCATGGAATGGTATAAATGAAGGATTTTCACCTTCATTGTTTTAGATCACAACTTACTCACTCAATAAGGAGGTCTGAAATTTGCACCCTCTCTTGGGTTATTGGTTGATTTAGTGATGCGCACTTGTTGAAGGAGGATCTTTTTGGCATGTTTTGAAATTTCTCTTAATGGAAGGTGTTACAACTAGGATTTGCAATGCTATTTCTTGGTGATATGTATGTATTTTTCTGCAAAACTTCTTGAATGAATGGTTGTAGTTTCATTTCTTGCATATATTTATAATTTTATTGAATAAAACCCTAGGTGACAAGCACACAAGTAGGTCCTTGTCTCATGTCCCGATTGAGAGAGATTTTTCAGCCATTTATTTAAGAAGGAGATACCCTAGCCATTGTTACACTCTCATTCCCTCTTCATTTTTGCTAGTCGTACCTTCTATAAGCTGAGAAGAGAGAGACTCCCTAAAGACTAGGTTTTATACACTTTGGGCTGATTTTTCTAGGGTTTGTTGGTAGAGCCTTGTTGTAGAAACACCTTGCTTCATCAAACCCTCTTGTCTTGGTTTTATGCTTCATCTTTAGCTAGTCGTGATTGCCATTGAGTTAAGGAAGAAGGAGAGAGAACCAAGGCCTAGTTCACCTACACCAAAGTGAGCCTCTCTCCCCTAGGGTTTTGACTTTGAGGCCTTGCCTTAGAAACACCTCCAATTTTCTCCCTCTAGTCCTTAGTCGTTTTGAATTTTGCCTCCTTTAGCTCTTGCGTCCTTCATTTTTTGACTCCATTAACCCTAAGGCATTGATCTAAAGACCTCATGCATTGAAGTGAATCTGATCAAAACTACTCTTAATACATTGAATCAAACCCTAACTTCACTAACCCTAGCTTATAAACTAACCCTATTGACTAAGTGTTGCCATCATATCTTGATATTAACACCTTTGTGCAGCTAAACGTTATCCTTTATAAGCAATTGAATGGTGATTAAAGGCATTAATTGAATGAAGTGTTGATTTATTGCATTGAAATGCCACAATATTCCAGCATTTATTGATGAAGTGATATTATTTTCATTGATATTTTATAAACATTGACTTCGTCAATATTTATTGTCAAATTTCTTATATGTTTATTAGATAGTCACTGATTTATATGAAGTACTAGCCCATCGAGCTAGCTTGCACATATCAATTTGTTGTTGCTTTGTCTCAGGCAGGTGTATCTCTTTGGGGGGTTTTACTTTATTATTTGGCCTTTGGCTGGACTATCTGCTCGATGGTGACTTATGAGGGGGGAATAACTACTCTATCCTGTAATCCTTTTCCTTCTCAAAACCCCAGGTCACCGGGGATGTCTCCCCTGGGCCTTACCACCCTAAATAGAAAGAACCATCCCATTGTGGTGACATTGGGTGGGATTGGTTCCTGTTACGCAAGTTTGACCTTAAAACCTCAAGCCTTTTATTCTTTCTACAAACTATGCGATAATAGGTACCATTGCCTTGTCATTGTCTGTCTCTCCATCTTTTATATGGAGAATGTGTTGCGAACCAAGTTTTCTCATGAGTGTGAAAGTTGCACCAATGGTTCCAATTGGGTAAGTGTCATTTCTCTAGGCAAGTTGGTTGATAATTGTGTCTGGGACAAAATGATATTATTAACGAATAGCGAGAATTTTTTCCACCATACTTGTTTCGTTGAGCGATAAAATCCGATCACAATCAAGACGATCATATACTGTTTTGGGCAATATATTAAAATTTGTAATGGATATCCCATTACTTGGCAATATCTTTTCTGCATGTTTCTAGACAAGTTGTTTGGGAATAGTCAGTGTGACTATCATTAGGGGCTCATTATTTGTCATGTCAACATGCATAATGGATCCAGTTTTATTTTCCTTGTCCAAGTAGGTGCTATAGACGACCATTATGTCCCCGACGAACACTTGTCCAGTTCGACGGTTGTTCAAGACTTCTATTGATAGTATTTTGGGTGTTATAAGTTTAGACCTGGTGACATTTTTTGAACAGGGAAAGTAATGTGAATGGTAGTCTACATTATTTTTTTTGTTTTCTTTTTTCCTTGAATAAATGTACAAGTAGATGCACAATTTGGATGAAGTATGGAGCCAGAGTTTTACAACCATACCTCTTAGTCTGCGGAGCTTGCACTATGTTTGATGTCTCACTTGTGTTCATTGATACTTCTTGTGAACTGGAAAGTATGTGTTGTGGATGATATCAACATATTTACCATGTCATAGATGAATAAATAGCTGAGGATATTTGTTTGGTAAACATATCACGAACACAATATATGCATCTTTACCTTTGGCCTTGTCGATCTGTTGATGTTTGCGATGATTGACTACTCACAACCATGTCACTAGTCCAACTTTTGTTGATGCAAGCATGTGTACATGAAAATCGTAAGGACTAAATAAGCACATGCATTGTATATTGTCCATAAATGTTCTGAATCTCACATACAGGGTCGAAGGAGATGGAATACAAAATAAGGTGTCAAGGGATACTCATGAAACATGTGGACCCGATAGTCAAATTGTATGCCTCATATTTTTTGATTGCAAAAATGTGTAACAGGAAATAGGTCATGATGGGGGGTAACGACAACCAATCTGTATATCGTGAAACCTCTGAAGCTAGAGGCATAATCATGAACCCGTTGGCCCGAGAACCTGCGATCGAAAAAGTGGCTAAGTATGGAATGAGGAAACCGTTGGTCTGAGTCCTGATATAGAAGCAAGAGTATAAATGTGAATCCGTGAGTCTGCCAACCTGCGCACCTAGAAATTTTTGTAAAGATGACTACTCAAGAAACCAGAAAGAGAAAGTACACAATAAAAACGAAGGGGAATTCGGTTAAGTATAGAAGAGGGGAAATAAAAGGATAATAGAAAGTGTGAAAATTAGAAATGGGGAAGGTAATGTATGGAAGCGGGAAGTCTCAAAAAAATCCCATTGTTTCCAAATCATCGTTTTCTAGTCCAATATTATATGCACCCACCTGTTTTGTGTGTTTGATTTACTAGCACAGTTGGTATACCTTTTTCGAAGATTGTACTACAACCTCCTCTGTTGTGGAATATAAGAATTCATCTTCCTGTCCAATCAATCTGTTTGTTTCAATGTAGCAATGCCCAACATACAGTGGACATGAAGATAAGTTAGTATGCAAAAAGATATGTAAAATAAATAAATACAGTTCTATTTATTTCAATGTAGCAGCAAAGAGAATACAATTCACACGAGGATAAGTTACTATGTATAAAGATACATAGTATCTACATACAATAAAATAGGTGCAAAGCAGTAGAATAAGTAGAACACATATACAGACAATAAATGAAATACTAAAAACTGGAATATGAAATAATAGTAGAGGCATGCACCTTTGTAACTCCTCCTTTACATTCGTGGAAAAGAGTCCATCGTCTTCTCCAGCCACTCTGTTTGTTTAAATGTAGCAATGCAGAAAAATAAAATGGACAGGAAATAAGTTAGTATGCAGTAAGACATGTAAAACAAATAAACAGAGTTCGATTTATTTCAATGTAGTGGCACATAAAATACAAAGGACATGAAGATAAGTTATTATGTAGGAAGATACACAATATCTACATACAATAAATTAGGTGAACACATATATAGACAATAAATGAAATACAAAACAATGGAATATGAAATAACAGTACAAGCATGTACCTTTGTATTTCCTTTTCCACACCTACGGTAAAGACTCCTTCATTTTCTCTAGCTATCATGTTTGTTTCAATGTGGGAACACACAAAATACAATGAACATGAATGAAAGTTGGTATGCAGGGGAGAACAAGTAATATGTACATACACTAAATGAGAATCAACGAATATAATAAAAGATAGTTAGAAACATGAATCTTTGCTTTTCTCCATCCATGGTTGTAATTATATAAAGTTTTTCCTACCCAAAATATATTACAAGGAAAAAAACATTAAGAAATTGCATGGCCATAGCTGAATGATTTTGGTTTTCTGCAGGAAAGTATCCAAACATGCTTTGAGACATGGAAATATAATTTTGCGGTATCTTTGGTGTACATCTCATATTTCAAGTACAAGACAAATTGTATCGTGTCAAACTAGTCTGTGTACAAGACAAAGAGGTTGTATTGTCATATGGGCACATTTCACCATATATGGTTAATAAGTGCATTTTTCACATGTTTTATCTTAACAAAAAGACAACGGACATTGTAATTGCACATGCAGTTGTCCAATTATTTGTTATGCCACTATTTTGTATCATGTCAACACTAAAGTATCCTAGAATGACAATGGTTTTGTACAAACGTAAATGGTGTGATGCATTTGAGAACACATTCATTATGATAGCAACTTTGCACTCCAAACAACATAGCATCTCAGTATCCTTTTATTCTACAAGAACATTTTGCAAAGACATGTAGGTATGGTCCAAACCTAGGAAAAAGAATTGGAGCTAAATTTAAGAGAAGGATAGGCAGGCACAGGACAAACGCCATATCTCGACCTCTCCAGAAATGACAAACGACATAATCGAAGGTCCACTTGCGGGTGTAGGACCTGAACACCACAAAGTGAAAAAAAAATAGTTCCAGCTGCCAGCGCAGGACCCCAACCCTGCAAACCCGAAGTAAACAAAAGAAAAAATAAATCAACAAACCAATGAGAAAGAACGAACAAGACCGATTACAACCCCAAGGCCTCAAACTCACAAACTTGAGCCAAACAACAAGAAACAACAACCAACGAACCAACGAACAAGCAACAACCATTGAACTAGTAAACAACATATGTATCTCCAATGATTACCAAACTACAACCCAAGAACAGAAGGAACCGGAAACATATGACAAGCATGCCATTAGAAATAATCAAACATTCTTACTTGCAAACTGCAAACAGTGAACAACAAATAATGAATAGAAATGAAATTATGGCATCGAAACTTACTCTAAAACAATGAACGACAAAAGTGTGGGTCAAATTGTGGGTGCAACACTTGGACCCCACAGAGTAAAACAAAAAAAATCAACTGAGCATTTAGGACCCCAACCCTACAAAGTTTAAGTAAACAAAATCAAGCAACAAGCACCAACAGGTCCAACCGCAGGCGCAAGTCCTCAACCTTGCAAATTTGAACCAAACAACAACAAGCAGCAACCGACGAACCAACGAACAAGAGGAAACCAATGAACCATTAAACAATGTATTTATCTTCAACGATGACCAAATTTCATTCCAAGCATAGAAGAAGTATGAAACATACAATGGTTATGCAACTGGCGGTGGAAAACAATATTGTCCAAATTCACTGCAACATTGTATGGAAATATTCGAGGAAAAAAATACTCTAAGAAGCCTATTTAGGTAAACATTTAAGGCTGTCAGGATTGTTAAGGGCCTCACAGTATGCAAACATTTAATTTGTCAGGCCTGTCTCAGGACCTCACACTATGTAAACATTTAAGTTGTCAGGCTTATTCAAGCACCTCAAAAAAAGTGTCAATGCTCTAAACCTTCAATATGTAAACATTTCAATACAAATAGAAATAATAATAAAATGACATATCAATATGAAGTCAACAAATTATCGATTTCTATAGTCCCTCTACGCCTTTGGTAGGGACTAATAATAATAAAAACATTAAAAAACAACGTTGATGCTCAGAAATTTCAATATTTAAACATTTCAGTAAAAATGTAATAAAAATTAAAAAGAGTGTCTAATCTCAAAACTTTGGATATCTAAACATTTACAACATTGGGAACAACGAAGATGGAAATAAGACCTCTAATATATTCTCCAATGAGACGATGACATATAAGGTCTTTTTAATTATATAAAACATAATGTGTTTACTTTTATAGTACGAACAATACAGATGATGCAAAAATTTATAGTCAAAGGACATATTAATATGAAGTCAATGAATTATCGATCATTATAGTCCCTCTACACCTTCGGCAAGGACTAATAATACCCTAAATTTAACTATTCTAATATCCTCCCCCTTGTATTTCCCCCTAGTGTTATCCAATTGAGATGGTTGAGGATACATAATTCATTTGTATCCCCTTAAATAGCCCTTAAATTGTGGGCAAGGGCCCCTTTTTCATAATAATACTAATTCCTATATATGAAACATTGTAGTTTCTCCGGTAGGTTTCACAAGTGAATGTAGAGGTGTAACTACAAGAATTAAAATATAAAAGTGTCAAAACACATTTAATTTTGAGTAACAAATAAATAAATAAATTTTCCCTTATTATAATAGTAGGGGTGAAGGTAATAAAAAATGTAGGATCGCTTATTATTACATCCAATCATTTATGCGATAATATGTATAAATTTTTCTATTAAGTCAAAGTGGGATTGGTAGGAATGGAATAAGTAAACCAACCAGCAAACCCCGTGCTCATAGATTCTATACCCCTTATTATAAATATCCCTTCTATTTTGAAGGTCTCTTATTATATGCGTTGTTTATAATAGAATAACAATAATATTATGGGGTGGGATATGTTATTGAACCCTAGGCCAACCAACCAATCAAACAACTATCGGTTCAGAACCAACCTTCTCTTCCATTACTACAAGCATATACCACACTAGTTTATCTATGATCTCCCACCTTAAATATATCATCTGTTGTGGATTTAATACAGATTTAAGGGGTTTTCAATATATATATATTACCCCTATATTTCATTACATTACACCTTACCTTACATATGGATGGGGAGATACAACTTCAACACTATCAATTGACTAGCCCAAAGAACGTGATACACTGTACCCCCAATAAATGAATTATAAGTAAGGATATTAGTCCCTTGACTAGAAAAAATGAGAAAAAATGATCTAGAGAACAACAAGAAATGTGAAAGTGGATCCCCCAATGAAATGAGACGTAGGTAGGGTGTGAAAGTGCACCTGAGCAGTCCCTTAGCCTAATGATTGGACTGTAGTGATTATCCGTGTCTGATAGAATTTTGATTTTCTATGGCATGAAACCATCAAGATTTATCTATGCAATCAATTACTTTCTCTCTCTCAATGACTTGAAAGGTCAAGTACAACATTAATGAGTTCTAAATAAGGTTGGGTTGGTTGAACAATTTCATCTTTTTGGATTAGTGTGTGCATATTACAAAAACCATGTTTAGCAATAATACATATTTAAATGATTCTTTTTTCTTTTATTATTATTATTATATTGCAAGTATCATAGGTTTCATTGACCATTTCTTTGGAAATTATGCTTATAGTTTATATATAACATGATTCTTGGAATCATTGGATTGACATTTGTATTGTAAATAGAAATAATATATAAATGTTCTTTCTACCATATCCCTCAAAGTTTTACAAACAAAAATTCACTTCTCATTAAATTCCAACACCACTCTATATGAACTAAGGACAAATTCATCATCATTTACATCCTTCATAATTTTTATCTTGTTAAGATGGCCTTCTATTCCCTCACCATCGATCCCTAAACAACATTCAATAAATAAAGAATTGATTGTTTGAGGAATGTAGCAATTATTATAAATAAGTATAGAATTAGTAAAAAATAAAAGAAAAACCTCATATTGATCACCTTTCTATCCACATAATTCCTTTCTTTGTAACATTTGCATAGATATTTTACATTTTTTCCCACTTAGACTTCGAACAATCTTTCCAAGTTTTTTCATTTTTTTCTCCACATGACACACATTATCCTATAGACATTATTTAAACCTACATATAACTCAGATACATTACTTCTATATTAAAATTTAAAATAACTTGACAAAGTAAAGAATTTCAAGATAAAACTATTTCCGAGTTAGGTGGTGTGTACATTTCTGTAACACACATTAGTATTTTTAATACAATAATGCACACTAATGCGCATTTACTATACAATGCACATTGATGAACTTCACAACATTTTTAAAAATAAGAAACAATACAATGGTGAACTTTAAAGAAAAACCCATCAATGCATGGTTACTATGTAATGTGCATTACAAACCATGAAAGAGTTTAAAGAAAGAAAAGTAACAAAGATAGGGTTTGGGATCCAATACAATGAGTGGTACCAATCTAATAGATACCTAAGTCCCAATATATAATTAATATAGAAAGACAATAAATGTCCATTTCCTAAAATAATTCTCATTTTCAAATAGTAGAGAGAATAAGTCCCTAACGCTAATGTTATAGAGACATAAAAGAAAAGACAAGCAACAAGAAAACTAAGATTTGTAGTGTTGAAGGTAAAATTATGAAATCCTTCTAGTTTATTGAAAACACACTATAAATACTAATAGGAATAAATAAAATATTATGGAATTTTTTGAATCAATTGAGGGAAAATTTGAGATGAATAGAATGAAGTTTCCTACCTTAAATTTCTCCCTTACAAATTTGTATGTGACCTATAGTGATCCCTTACAAATTCAACTCTTAAGAAAAATATGCCAACTCCAAAGTCTTCCCTAGTATCTCACTTGCACTTACAAACCCTCTAACTTTTGGAAAAAAATTGAATATGGATTAGGTTTTACTTTTCTAAACTCACTTTTACTAATTGAAAATTTTACTCTTTTTTTGTTTGATATTTTGATGCATTAATGATAAATGCAAGCATCGTTTTTTTTTTTAATTGGTTTGTGGTGCATCATACATACTTAAGTGCCCTAGTGTGCTATGCTAGCTTCAACACAACTAAGAAATAATTTACAATGAAAATAGACGTGCAAACCTACACAATTAGAAATTTCCTAAGATTTTCCTTTGTGGAGGTTATTGCAAAGGTTTATTGTCAATTACTTAAAAAAATACCTAAATAATGATACCCACCAACCTTTGAAACTTTGGAGTTAGAATGTTATGCGCACTCCAAATATTTCTTTAGTAATTGCATTACTCCATAGGGATTTTAGTGACTATACATGCACTCATAGGATGGGATATTGTATCAACAACAACCTATCTTAATTTATTTACTTCAACTTTGAAACCATTTATTATAAGTGAAGAAATAGAGCCCCCTTTGGATTTTATCACCGCTAGAAAATTTGCAAATTCTTTTTTGAAAGTGTTGAAGCTCAAACCTCTTTCTTTTTCCTTCCAAACTTGTTCATTTGAAAATTTTGAAGATCGCTCTCACTCGTTGAAACACAATGTATTGGTGATAAATCTCTATTGTTTGTCGATACATCAGATGGGAATCCTCATCCTCAGTTGATATGACCGATATCGGTGAGAAATGCACATTCTGGGCCTACACAATGAACGCCTTTTAACCTTCTTTGACACTTAGATCGCTTCCTAACACCGATACACAAGACTGCATTTCCCAATTCGCTAACAATCAGATCATTTTCTGTTTGTGACAAGATCACTTTGTGTCTCCTATAAACTAGTGAGGAGAACGCATTCAACCACTGACACATGGGCCAACAATTAGAATATATTCAAGGATACACTATCGAGAAGATACCACTTGTTCATTGATACACTAACGATAAGATACATTGGAAAAAAAATAGCTTCCTCTCGATGTAACACCCCATTTCTAATCCCTTGGTTAAATTGTAATTAATTTTGATTATAAATGGTTTTATCTCAACATAGAAATATTATTACCATTCCATGAGATATAAACACTATAAATGCACTATTTTTTAATAAATAAATCCAACAATTGAATGATGGGTGGAGCACAATACTAGCCATGATACCGTGAGAGGGATTAGTAAGGGGGTATAGAGGGGATTCATATGTTACAGAGACCCAAGCCACCCTATTGAATTATTTTGGAAAATAACTATTTATTTCCCTTTTCCTAATTCCAAATCCAATTATTAATGAAAAGTATGGTTGGGTAGTTGAGGAGGTACTCTCAATGTAAATGCATGGAGTGAATACTAGTACATCCATGGGGAATCTTTGACAACCACATATACATAGAAGAACTGAAGAACCCTATTGGAGAAGCGATAGAACGCTCAAATATGTGCATAGGAGAGGAAAAAACACAAGGGGGAGTATGCAATGCATGTGTGAAGGTGGAGCTCATGCTGGAAAGGAAGGCACATGGTATTGAGACAGAGACTTCAGAAAGAGACATACCAAGGGAAATGCATGTGGCTAGATAGAGGACCCAAAATCAACTTGGGATGAGAGGTAAATGACATTGATGCACATTGAGTGATGGAAAGGAATCCCTATATGAGATAAAAATATTGTTGAAAAAGCACCTGAGAAAACTCATGGAGGCCCTATGCATGGTGAGTGTAGAGGGTTTTTGTCAATAGGATTTTGTGAAGGATAGTGTCCTTCAACCTGTTAGTTTCTCTAAGAGACTGAACATTACTTTGGTGGTATCATGGCCTAGCATGGGGTTGGCCAGATTGCAAAGAGGTCTAGTGCATATGAGCCTATGGTTGGGTGGAAAATTGTTCACCCTTAGTTAGTTTGACTAATGGAAAGTTTAATAGATAAGTCTTTTAATATGCTCTCATTTTCTTTGTAAAAATTATTTGTGCATGTATGTAATTACAATTTTATGAAAATACATAGTTCATTAGTTGAAATATCCATGAATTATGAGCAAAGACTAAGTGATATGGAATTGATTGTATGCTCTTTACTTTTTGTATGCATTTCATTCTATAATGGTTATTGTCTCCTTGAAAACTGAAATAAATAAAAAGAAATCCATGCTTTAAGTCCTTGACATGATCAATATTATATTCTTTTTGGTTATTCTCTATTGAAGGTATATGGCGACATCTTAAATCTTATATCTAGAAATTACTGAGTAGTGTAGGGAATGTATGTGGAATCATTTTTGTTGACTAAGGAATTGAGGATATAATAGTAGGAGAAGATTTTATGTATTCAGGGAATTATTCAATTCCCTTGGATCTCAAATTCTTGATTTGTTAGCTATAGTATGGATATTCCTTCCATCAGAGTTTATTTATGAATTAAAGAAAGGGAATGATCCATAGAGGATTTACGATCAAAATCCATAGTTGGAAGCTTGAGTTGCACAAATTTAAGGCCGAATTCCTTGGGAAGTTATTATCTCAAACGTATAAAGGTTGCATGGCCCAAATCCTATAAAAATATGCGAAAAGTGAGAAGGGACATCGAGAAATCAAGAAAGGTGGAGCTCATGGTGGCTTGGTGAAGAAAGCATTTTTAAATGGAACCCATACCGAGAGGAACCATGATATCCATAAGTCCAAGCTAGGGATTTAAAAAAAAAAAGGGAATTATTTAAAATTTTCAGATCTCGAATATGTGAACCTTGACTTATTAGAACCCTCAACTAGCATGTAGAGTCAGAAAAGATATAATTTATTGGAAAAGTCAGGTTTGGATGTGGAATTGTGACTTGGTGTTCTCCCATCATTGAAAGTCGAGTTCGAGAAGGCCCTCTTGGTAATTTTGGTGCGTTAAATTCCACACATCTTTAAGCCCAAATTGATTATGGTACTTTAGATTGGGAAATCCTTATTCGTTGGATCCTTTGGAAAGGAAGCTTCGAAAGAACCTACCTAGAAATACCAATAGTGATCTTGAGTTTTCGTAGAGATTCTCCTGATGCATCGTTTCACCTAAAATGAATATGGAACGTCAGATCATATAGATCTCATCCATGAGGTCTCTCAGGAAAGCATCTTCAGAAGGACCTAATAGGAAATTCCCATGTGTAATTTATGTCTATGAAGGAAAGAGCCTGATTTGACTAAATATCATGCAGTTTGGAAACCTTCTTGGATCTGGGCCATAGATTGACAAGATTTCTAGTCATCTGATCCATTGGATGACCATGTTTTCTTGGAAGGGAAAAATTTGGAAAGAGAATGCCACATTAGAAAATGGTGACATAATTTCCATGTCAACTAAGTGACATGTGGAGGCTTGTCATTCGGTACACATTAGCAAGGGAGGATGAATCAAATATTTCCAGGTGGAAGTATACACGTGGAAGAGAATAGGTGTCCTCCATAGTGTATTCAGGGTGAAATAAGTTTCCTTACTGGTCAAACACATTTGCACCTGAAAAGGATAAGGATTATTTATCACGATCGATCTAGATCATCCTATCTATCAGATGATTTATTTCGGGAGGGCTTGTTCAGGTAGTTGTGGGAAATCAACTTTATGATGGAAGGGGTTTGATAGGATTTTTGAATTTAGGTTTTGATAAGACTTATGAATACATTAAATTGTCATCTGAATGGAAAGGCCCAAACATGAATGTTCGAAAGTATTGCATACTGTGGAATTTGGGAGGAAACCGTGACTTGGTAAGTTGTCCTATCCAACGAAGATCTTTTAATAGCATGATATCGATAAGGTTTAGGGTTTCAGACCATAGAAGGAATTGAGAACATGATAGAATTTCCACCCCATGAATATCCCAATAGTAGGGGGCTGATGGTCTTGCGGATTTTGGATTTCAGAAAGATTTAATAGCTTTACGAGTTGGTCATTATGATGGGATTTGTATGATAAACAAATTCTGATAGAATTGCAAACCTTGGAAGCCCGAAGACTTGTGTCCAAGGGTATAATTGTAGGATACACCAGCCAATAGGTGCGGGATAGGTCCACATCGATGACAGTGGACCGATGATGTCATTTAACACATGTGGAGAAAGTTCACATGGACAAAGTGATATCATCATAAGTAAAATGCTCAAGGATTTATATAGGGGCATAAATTCCTACCTAGAGCTCGAAATTAAGCACAATTACAATCATTGGAAATTTCTCAAAGAGAAGAATTGGATCATAAGGTCAAAATCAAAATTAGAGTAATGGATAGGAAGAGAAAGTTTGAAAATCCAATCAGCCTAATGCATCTTAGGGGGTTGGATGTGTTACACTCACTGACACAATGACGACTTCCAAAACTGTGGCATCAACATGATTTAACTGATCGATTCATATGGATATTTTACCTTTTTGCACCTTTTTATTCCCTCTAAACGTATTTAACCTCATTCGAACCCTTTTATTTCACCATTTCTCACTAACGGGATAAAAAATCCACTAGTAGAAAAAATTTCATTGATGAGATAGCGAGGTCAGAATTTGATCTCTGTTTGCTAACACTATTCAATCTCAAGTGAAAAAACTATGGGTATGTTTCCTCCAAACTCCCCATAACACCATTTTTATTTTTGTGGGAATTATGGTTATTTTAATTCATTTTAAAATGAATGGCTTACCCTTGTAACCAACCCATTGAATGGATTCATATCCCTCTATTTGAATCTTTGAATATTTTATAAAAGATATGGATAAAAAGGGGAATGAGAAAAAACAATGGTACCCCCCATGCTTCCACAAACCCTCCTTTCCTACACCAGAATAAGCTAGAGTATGTTGAGTTCTTTGCAAATTTTCATTGAAAGAGTTAGTCACCCAATGTGGTTTTGTTGGTTTAGTAGGGTTGAGAATTCTTTAAACCACCCAGATCTTTTGCAGATGGAATTGGAATTTCGTGAAAATGGTGATGTGGTGGCGGGTTGCTTGTCGGGTCCAACCTATGCACTAGTGGTTTTATCAAAAATGGAGGTGGGTATGTGAAGGAACCATAGATAGATTGAGTCTCAAGTTTCCTCTTTCTAGTCCTTAATAATCACTTCCTGCTCTCATTTATATGAAGAATAAAAGGTATTGGATGAGTAAATGGTGAAATATTTTAACTAGAGTCCTAGGGATCTCTTGAAGAGTTGTTATAAACCAGGTAAACATTTCAATACTAGGTATTCTAATGAGTATCCTACAAATTCCCTCAGGCTACCATACTAGTATGGAGTGACCATGTTATCTAGGCTCTACGGGGAACCTTTTGCATAAAATTTCAAGATATCATCGGTACCCCTTATTCATTATGTTACATCCTCTAGGTCATCGTTCAAATGGGAACATATTTAATCCTCAGCACTGGAAAAATAACTCATTTCCACCAAACAGATGGCCCCTAGAAAATTTCCCAGCTTCCACATGTCATCATACCTACTCGACATGATGTGTGTAATTTAGACATACCCAAGGATGGGTTGGGCATGGAAACCAAGTGATCCATACATCCATATTTATTTTAAAGTGCCATGGGAACACACGTATTGTCTTGATTACCAGAAAATTTGTGAACATTTCTAGACTCCCCTATAGAAACTATTGTTATGCTCACCTACGCCATTATCATGCTATTGTGGGGAGACTAGGTGACTGGTACCTACTCTATTATGGCACATACATCAAGATTTATGAGGCCACCAAAGATCCTCATCTTATACCAAAATTCATCCCTAACATGTTATTTCTACAAGAGATAGCCTAACATATGGTAATACATGGGGTAGGCGTAACACTAAATAGAGACAAAAAATCAATCTAGCCATCTCACCCACTCTAGGTTCATTCTTACTCATTCAAATACATTAAAGAAGATCAGGAGAACGTGAACACCTTGGCCTCTTTCCACTTGGGTGAAGAAATATTATGTAGGCATGATCCCCTAAATATCGTCAATACCCACTACAACAACCACAAATATAGATGGAGTTACATGTTAGATGTTTGGGAAGAGGAAGAAATCCATTGTAGATAAATAACCTACCATTATGTACTTTTAATAAGAGGAAGAAATTCTCAATATAAAGGAATAATAGAAGATGAGAAAAGGGACAAATAAGCACAAGAAAAGAGGCAAGAAGAAGAAGAGAACCAATTAAAACCATAGGCAGAGATAAAAAAGGAGGAGGAAGCAACAAAAACAACATCGGATTGGGTGCCAACCTGAACTCCATCAAAGGGTTGGGACTGGGTGCATATACTCCATCAAAAACTTGAACGGTAGCCAACCTGAACTCCTTTATGTTTGACATTGTGTCAAGAAATATCATACAACAAAAAATAAGAAAGATACTAGTAATTGGAGTGGACCCATTATCAATAATGACAGAGCAAGCAGTGGTAGAAAATATTAAATATGAGACCCTGCCAATTTCTTCATCTAATGTATCCTTCACACAAGATTCTGAAAAAAAATTGAGCATGATGTATGAAGTAGAGGAATATAAGGAAAAGATAAAAATGATGGAATAATATATGTGATTATACAAAAATATAGAACCAACATCCAATAATTAAGAGTAAGTGCAACAACATAAGGAATGATATCCACAGTTTGCCCATTGAAATCTATGTTGAGTATCAGTATTCTAGATGAAAACAACCCAAATTAAGGTAGCACTAATAAAAACCTATGCCAAAAGAACATAATTCACTATGATCAAAGAAGATTTATATGAAATGAAGCACTAGGCAATAGACAACCCAAATGCACTAGAAAAATTACCACAAATGACAACTTGGGAAGGTGTGCTCACCTACGTCTCTCTCACAAATTTCCAAGAAACATGGGAAAATTTGGAAAATGAACTAAATAACTCAATGGGAATATGTCTAAAATTCTCAAGGTCATAGTCAACTTGACCATTAAATGTCATCTACCTCGATTTGGAGAATTATGAGAGCCAAGAACAAATGAACAAATACATGTCGAATTGGAAGAAAACACGCGAGCTAGAGAAATGGATATAGATATCCCTATCATAGTAACATATGCCTTAATGGATGGCACCTCATGAAAGTAGCTAGAGCATAAATTATGATCCAAGAGTTCTTACCCAACCTACAGAGAGACACAAAAACTCTCTCCCAAAATTCTACATCCCACAAGGTCTCCCTAGAGTCTCTACTATACCACATAATACTTTCTATTACTAGATATCATGAAGCATGGGATGCCTACATTAGGGACAAAGACAAAGGAGAGAAATAGAATAAAATTCGAAATTGAAATCATCATTTTTGTTTCTTAAGTTAGAAAGAAATGGAATATAGAAGGTGAAAAGTTTGTAATTGTTTCTTGAGAAATTCAAGAAGTATCAAGAAAAATTACCAATTTAAGTTATAAAAGCCAAAGAACACCCATTTTGAAGAGTCTCTTGAACTCTGTAATTTTGAGAGAACTATTGTTTTGAAAATAATAGTGAGAAGCCCTTAGGGCCATTTTGATAGAGAAAAATGCATGCTTTCTTGTAGTTATTTTGTTGTGAACTATTTCTGGGGAATGTTTGGTTGTTGTGAAGCACTATAAGAGTTTCCTTTTCATAGATAGAATTTTCTTTTGTGAATGGATATCTTTCGTAGTATTTCCTATTCACTTTTTATTAATAATTTGAGATGGTGAATGTATATGCATGCATGAGTTAATGTACAAGACTTATCCTATCATGTATTTATTCATGTATTTGTTAAATTTGTCTATTCTTTTACAACTATCTTAATGAGGAATATGTGTAGGGATTACCAACACTATTATTTTTTCACCTATAAGTTTTAATTTTTCCTAGATAGGATAGGATGAAATAGGTTTATTTCCATCATTAGCGTATTTTTCATTTGTATCCCTTTGCACCACAAACCGTTCATCCACCCTCATACTAGTAATGGAAGATGGGACAAAATTTGGATGGGTATCCTAATACAAATGGTTTGAAGTATAATTGGGGCCTCACACCAGGGAGAACCCCTTTTTGTTGAATGAAATTTCCCTCACGTCAATAGATTTTGGCACTAGAAGCAGGGACAAACTTTTATGGATACCAGAAATATTTGATACATGCATGGGAAAACATCTAATTACACTCACATTGATCAATAGACACATCTTTTCCCAACTTTAGAGGAAAATACTAAACTAGAAATATCTTACGAAGACATTTCCCCTATGTTGGAAATTCTAGCCACTGGAATCCTTGAAAAAACTCTTGAAACTTTTTACACCATTCCACACATTGATGTTAACAAAACCTGATGAATAACACCTTCCTTGGCCAAGTTGATTGGGCGTTTTCCTATTTTATATGCACTACCTGGGAGGTGAGATAGTCATAGACCTGCTACCTAGTCCAATGTTCTGATCGAATATATTGAGTATTTTGTTGAATTCTCCTTACAGAATGTACCCAATCCCTTGGAACAAATTCTTCCTACTCCTCTAGGTTCCACTCCCCCATCTTCTGACCCTGAATATGAACCCAAATATGTATTTGAATATGAAGAAGATACTGGAGTAAACCCCAACATGGTTTGAAATTTGAATCTCATTACCGCATGGATGTCTCAAGGATCCTTAAACCTACTCGGACTCATGCATGACTTTCCCAAATGCCCGTAAATGCTATTACCTAGATTTGACCCAGACAAGGCACGCTCTATGTAAGATCACATAATTGTTTTTTTATCTAGTAGTATGGATCACGAATGTTGAAAAACAAGACATTCTATGTAGGCTATTTCCTTACACCTTTGAAAATAAGGCCTCCATGTGGTACTACAATCTTCCATCTAGATCCATAAGGAGTTGGGACATTTTCGAGAAAGCCTTTCTTAACAAATTTGGAGAGGAGAAAACTCCAAGAGGTTAGAATCCCATGAGTTAGTGTTATAATCCCATGAGGTAATGTTAGATAGTAAGGGTAAAATGATTTATTTTGTATATGACTCAAGAAAAAAATAATATTAATAGGTAATAATAAAGGAGTATCTTTGATCCCCCAGATCGAGTGTCACTTGGAGAGCAAGATGATCACCAAGTGCATTTTGTATTTCTTGAGGCAGGTGAGGTGGATGTTGTGGTAGACAATCCTGTTTCATCCAATATCCCACTCCCATGAGAGAGCTATCATGTAGCCAACAGGGAAATTCATTTCATTATGCAGGAGTAGGTGGGGAATGACCTTCGAGGGGATTATTGTGTTGATTTTTCCACATGTGTGAGAAGAAAACCAACGCTTAGGATACCTTGTCAAGCTAGAAATATATCACAATAAATTGTTAGTTTGTTAACCAACAAGTAAAGAAAATAATAAATAAAACGAAAAATATAACAAAGAAAAATGTGCATGAATTGATAATGAAAAACTAAAAATAGGAACAAGAGATAACTACCAATGGATAAGATTTTTATTGATAACAGCTTGTAGAAATATAGGGAACTTATGAGTTCCCCTATTCCTCCTTAGGAGTGCCCTTAAGGTCCCTAATATAGAGATACTTATATTCTTGCAATGAAATTATAATGGTGAATAATTATCTACCAATATTCTCAAGAGGTGAGAAGAACGACTCTTGCTATGGATGCTAGAAATCTTCAATGAGAAATATGGATTCTCAAGGAGAAATTATAACAACATAACAATACATATAAACTCTTAATTTGGTGCATACCTCAAGCTTTTATTTATGTGACTCGTACAATATTTTATAAAACTAGTTTGTAGTGTGAATAGGGGCCCTCATGTAGGTACCTGCCTAGTCCTTGAGTAGCCCCAAGGCTAGATTTCAACATGGATTTGGGTGTCTTGTAATTGTACACTTGAGATGGAAGTTGGTGAGGCCCGACCAAAATCATAAATGTGTCATTTCCACATCTGTGTGAGTTTCTTCGAGGACATTTTTTCACTCCACACAATTTGCAAAAATTTCGCAATGTTAGCCCGTGTATATGTGCACAGAAAGGCCTTTGGAAGATTGTGTATAAATTTAAGGAACCATTTGTATAGTTTTGTGATTTTCTGAATGAATCCTACTAATGTTGGAGGTATGTTGTTTAGTGTGTTGCATTGTTAATTTATTCATCCATCACCTATATTGTTGTGAGAAATTTTTCGGTCATAGGAAATTCCCCTTGATGTGTGAGGTTAGGAGAATATGTATAGTCGAAATACATAATTTTTTATTTTTCCTATGATTTCATTGTGTAGAAGAGTTGGAGAGAATATAGAGAGAAATTTTTAGGGTCGTCCATTGAAGGGAGAGGCAAAAATTATTCGAACTGATTTTTCTTTGAAAAGGAATAAAGATCTTTGTACAAATGAGGTGGGCATGCCCCATGCTCGTGTCATGAAACTAAAAAATTATAACTATAAATGAAATTTGTTGATGAAGTGGAGATCTGCAACGCCCTCGAGGGAGTGAATAATGGAAAATGATTGTTCTACTGAGTGAAATAGCTCTTGATCGAAGAACAAAAAACTGTGTTGAATGCCCACGACTCAAAGGTATTGATGGCCTATCAAATTCAGAGGTCTTCGACTGTTACTGAAAACTGCAACAATCACATAGTAAGACCCACCATAACATGAAACTGTGTTGAGGTAGAATGCTATGGGTTCCAATGGAATACAAAAGAGATGATGACTCTTTCTGTTCTATTCGAGACTCCTCATTGAGAGGGTAGTGAGAGTCAAGATATTTCCACCTTCCTGGAAACTAGTACCGACAATGATAGGTGGGGAGGAATGACTAGAAGGAGCGAAGGGATTATTAACATCAACTAATCAAATATGGTATCAGGTATTGATATGTAGTAAAGTGTATGGATGGATAACACGAATGAAGTTTAGAATGCATGAAACTTAAAAAAATCACTTGGTTGGGGTTTTGGTGGTAGATGGAAGAAACCATAAAACATAATATGGTGTTAGGGGGATGATCATATATTGGTATAAATTGTCTTGAGATAATAAGTCTATAAGGATATGGGAAATAGGTAAAAACATAGATATCTAGGACAATGGTGTCTGGTATGCTCGAGGTTTGGACATTGAAAGGATATTTTGTAGATATGGTTGTGAATATTAGATGCCCCAACCAAGGGAGACATGGGTTACTTTGCCAAGTAAAAAATTCCATTGGTTGCAATGGAAAAATCCTACGGGATTGCTAGAAATCAAAAGGTACTTTATACAATTACCAAATGAATAAAGAATATTTTGGGTTGATAAAACACATACATAAATGGGTTCGCTAGTGAAAAATGGATTGGCCTTGTTTGGGTGCAAGTATTAGGAGGTTGAATGACGGAGGGTGGGGGCCCCATTGCTAGGTTTTTGTATTAGGTAAATGGGTGAAAGATGAATTTTCATATGGTCAACTGATGTTGGATGAGGTGGAGGGATAATGAAAACATAGAGGTTCATTTAATGTAACCAGAACAACATGATGTGGGAGTGCGAAATAGGAAGGTTAGAAATATTATGAGAATAAGTATGAGGTTTGTTATCTGAAGGGGAAAACTATTTGGACTTTCAGTACTAGAAGTTAGGAACAACATGAGTGTCGATTTTCCAAGGGGGGGAATATCTGTGAGACAACTCATGCAGGTGGGAATGCTATCGACCCATAGTACATGATGAAATGGAGGTGAAGATACCGCAAAGCTAGGTTTTTTTGAACCTAAGGGTAGATGTATGAGGGTGATACTAGTTAATGTAATTGATAATGGAAGGATGACCTACATGCCAACTTGAAACATATACCTGAAGGGGTCATGAGATGGACAGAACTGCATGTGTTATGATTTCTTTGAACAAGTACCTACACACCACAACCAAATACCCAAAGTGCATAATACCTAATGATAAATAACATGTTGCAGATATTTGATGAAAATCATAGTGAATAGACATACCTATGCCTAAGGGTGGAAGGATGCCCCCCTAGGGCATCTAAGTAACATATAAAACATATGATACAAATGTGTATATAGGAGTATTAGGATCGTGTTTCCATGAATGATGTGAAAAACACATCTCTTGGGATCCTATACAGGGGTTCGGGAGTTTGGGAGGTGGGCATATATATAGGCATGGTGCCCACTATGAAACCTCATTTCTACATACATTGTTTGAGATTTGGTACATTGTGTGGATGCATTTTAGAGATTTTGGAAACCATAGGTGATTAGATTGATCAGTGAGAGATACTGATAAGTGATCGACACCTCTTGCAATTTTTGAATTTTTAGGTTTTGGAAATGGGGTCCATACCGAGAGCCATCTGACCATATTTATGAGTGGGTAGGGATTTTGGGTGCGATATTGGAATATAACTGCACATGCCTATGCGGGTATAATCCAATCTCTCATGTATAGTTCTTAGGTGAAATTGATATAGTCACACACAATTTTGTGCAATTGTGTCAATTATTCTCGCGCAACTCAGTGCAGTTGTTAGGTAGACAGTCATGTAGGCTTCCATTGTTGTTACTGAAACAATTGCATAAGACTACACAACTATTGGAGGGACAGCTAGACAACTGACTATGTGGCCATATCACTCACATTCTTGCATACCAATGCGAATGTAAGAAGAATAGTCATGTTGATATGTGTGACTTTTCAAGCGACAGTCCTGCAGATTTGTAAAATTTGGTTTTTAAATGATGTTTTTTGGTATTTTGAATATTTGTGCTAACTAAGATCTTTTTGGGTTGGATGCAGGTGAGATACGACATATAGGGATGTTAATTCATTGGTGAGAGAGGGATTGGGAGAATCTCCAGGGATATTTGGAAGGGAATGTGTGCATCCTCCATTATCTAGCTGGTTTTGGTTTGTTGAAGTTTTTTTATTGCGCTCTTATGAGGTCATAGGAGGAACTTTTGAGATTTTTGATTGGGATGTGGAGACCTGATTTCTAGGCCTTTGTGGTTCATGGATAGGAGGTTCGATTTTTAGTTGAGGTGGACCTCTACATTTTGATAGGGCTCCCATTTAGGGGTATGGATGTGGATTCTCAACCTCGTATGCCAAGGGGAGTGACAGTGTTCAATTTGTCTTAATGCCATTATTCGATTGTAGAGCCACTGATAGGTGGATTGATCAGATTGTCGACTATTGACTCTTTATTGACATGGGTGGTATGTGTTATGGTGGTGCAGATTTATGGGTCATTGGGGATTCAATGCATTTCAGGTTCACACTTGGGAGTAGTGGAGAGAGTCTTGGATGGAGATATTTTTGTGTGGGCATAGGTGATGCGCTCATGTATGGTGTCACAGCTGGACCAATGTGCTATAATGAGATCTGTGGATTTCATGTTTGGATTGATGCTCTGTATCATTTTCTTAGAGAGGGTTGTATTGTTGTGTCCACATGTGATATTAAAGTGGCCCACTATTTGTGAGTCATGGCTGAGGTGGTGGGCACATATCTTAACTCACCATGGAGGTGGATAGGTGGGACATTACTTTACTATGGACTTATGACTGATTTTGGAGGTGGTTTCCGCAAATCATCCTAGAGTATCCATACATTGGTATGGACTATCAGTGGGATATAGACATGGGTTTGCCTCATGGGGAGGTGTGGGACCATCGAGGTGAGTCTGTGTGTAAATTTTTTTGTGTTTTAATGGTTTTTGGTTTAATGTTTATGTATAGTACTGATGGAGCGCTTATTCATTTGCGTGTGCAAATGCTAGCCCAAGCGCGTGCGAGGTAGATTTTACATGTGTTGAGGAATTATAGGCTCAAGACGGTGAGGCAAGGGATAAGAGGTTCCATCATCGGGAGGACCCTAGAGCTGGTCCAACTCATGGCCAAGTGAGAGATGTTATTGCAGAGTTTCTACTAGAGATGGAGGACATTTTGTAGAGGTTCAACCAAGTATTACATGGTGTGCCTGAGGCATGTTGGAATCACATTCAAGATGATGAGGTCTTGGAGAAGTGTGTGGGGTGAGGCCCAAGTGGTAGGCCTTGGTGCATAAAACATTTAAGGCTAGTTCAATGGTGACAATATACGTTCCTCCTAGAGGAGGTATGCCCCCAACTAGCGAGGACACACTAGTGGAGCTTATTGAGGGAGAGTTTCTAGAGTCAGGGGAACCCTCAGTGTTGGATGTTGTATATGTGCTTGAACCATTTTTTCTACCATTATGTACAGGGGATGTGACCCCCCCATTTTTTACATTGATTACATTTTTTAGATTTACGCTCGATGATTTGTGGACATCGAATATTTTGTATTTTATTTTTGTTAAACACTATGGCATCATATATACATGAGATATATTTTTGATGATGTTTCAATTTTATTGTGGTATTCTTCATATGTGTGATGTGATGGTTTGTTGTTGTTTATGTTGAACCTATGATGGATAAGATGAATTATGCTAAAATGTTTTGTTTTTAATGTGATAAATTCCAATCTAGGACCTAATTAGCCATGTGTTCTACAACTTGATTTAGATATCTAGGGATATGTGTGAATGTGATGGATTCAATATTATGTGATAACAATATAACTTGCAAGTATTTGTGAAAGAGGCATGGATCATGTACTTGGTACACATTGTTTAGTTATAGAATGACGAGTTGAGAATCTAAGAGGATGCTAAGGTGGTGAATATGAAGATGAATGGCCTCTACGAGGAGATCAATCACGATGGCATAATCAACTTGGTTATTGGTGGTGGGACGTAGACATATATGATCTGTATTTATGAGGGAAACGAAAGAAATAACATAATGAATACAATAACACATAGATACAGAGAACAAAAATAGATATCCAGTGAACAATAAATTCTATTGAATAAATAAAATAGGTTGAAACTGTAAAACTGCAAAACTGGAAACAACTTGCTCGAATGGTGGTAGTTATCTTTGAGAAGAGATGTGGCTGCTACACGCGTCCACCTAAGAAGAATGATTACAATGAGGCTCTAGAGGACTTTTTAACATTAATCATGAATGCCAAAACCCTAAACATCTAAAAAACTAAGCCTAGGAGATGAAATGCCAAAAGTTATGTGGGCCTCGATGGGTAAGTTAGTACCTCAACTTCCCAGGGTCGTAACGTTTGCATACAACCTCTGTTTTAGGCACGTGATAGCCCATCAAAAAGGTATTTTTGAGAACTACACATTATGCCATCAAAATTTGACTCCGTCTACAGTTTGACTATGGCAAGCAAAAAAAATAATGTTTAGGGACCTAAAACAACCCTGGAAGTACATAAAGATGTACTTACATGAAAAATTCCAAAATAAGATAGTTGGATTAAGTGGGTGCCACCAATATCCACCTGGAATATGTGTAGGGATTCAGACAGCCCAGAAGTGTAGAACCCACAATTACAAAGAATTACAGAATAACGTGTTGAACTAAAAATTGTCAAGAGGAGCTAGCTGGAATAGGTGGGTGGCCACCAATATCCACCTGGATTAGTTCTCCACCCTTAGGAAGAAATGGTCTCCATTGCGTCGAGGGCTCCCATCAGGTGAGGAAACTTCTGCTGAATTTGGCCTCAGGTGAGCCAATTTCCTTGGTCTAGGAGATTCCCTTATTTGAAAATCTGATAAAGTTGGATCCTCTATTGGTGAGTGCCCTTGACCTGTGTGTCCACTATCTCATCAATGGATTCCTTTTCCATGCAGTCATGGTTGAGCTATGTTGGTGTCAACTATTCTACGATATCTGAGGTGTCCAATAATAGTGGAAAATATGGCCGAAGGAGGTCCACATTGAACAATGGGTGCAAGACAAGGAAGGGCAGAGTGTTGAGCTCAAAATAATTGTTAACCACAACCTTGGTGATAGTGTAAGGCCCATAGTGAAGTGGGTGAAGCTTCCAATGGGGACCCGTAAGGCACTCTTTCTACAAATGTAACCAAACCTTGTCTCCCACATGAAACTGGTGCGGTACCCGATGTTGATCATGGCATTGCTTGTACTTAGCATTGGCTTTCTGCAAAATGTCATGGACCTGTCTGAAGATATTTTGAATCCGCTCAATGAATCTAGTGGATTTTTCAACCTCAGATTGAACATGGGAAGATTACGGAAAGAGGTAGTGAAACATCAATGGGACCCAAAGGTTTGAATCCAAGCCCCACCTGAAATGGGCTATGTCTAGTGGAGGTATGGAGAGCCTTGTTGTAGCTATGATAAACATAGGGAAGAATCTCATCCCATGTACACAGATGCTTAGATTTGTACATGTGAAATATGTGCACAATCATCTGATTGACGACCTCTATCTGGCCATCGATTTGGGGGTGGAAAGTAGTGAATTTAGTGATCTTGGTGTCCAACAGTGACCGAATACTTGACCAAAATGTGATGACAACCCTGTTTTCCTGATATGAGGTGATGTTCCGTGGTATCCCAAAATGGACCCACACCCATTCAAAGAAGATCTTGGTAGTATATGTCACTGTGATGATCTTCTTGCAGGCTATGATAATGGCCATATTCAAAAACTGATCAACCACCACAAATACACAATCATTGTCGTGCTCGGTGGATGGAAGGTTAGGAATTTAATCCATCAATATGGATTCCCAAGGCCTCTCGGGAGTAGGAACATGGGTGTATAAGCCTTGCTTCTTAATGACTGGCTTGAAAATGGAATAGGGAGTGCAAGATCTGATATACTTCATGAAATCTTGTCGAAGTTTTGGCTAATAATTTTTTTTCTATAGAATGAACACAGTTTATCCACGCCAAAATGTCTTGCCATACAAATCTAGTGAGCCTCCCAAATAATCTTTGCACGCTTTCATTTTTGAACACAAAGGTGGCCCAGATGGCATAAAAGTCCATCCTAGATGTGAAAATTGGTGGCATTCTCTCATGTACCCAAGATATGATAGGTGGTGGAGAATTCAGGGTCACACTGATAAAGTTAGGGCCACTTAGATGTTGCATGCCCACAGGAATGGATCACTTTTCTAAGTCCAGTAACGGGAGGGAAACCGAGGCAGTCAACGACATGATTTGTTGTCCCTATTTAATACTTGATGTTGATATGGAACTGTTGTAGGTATGTGGACCTCTTTTGATGGAGGTTGTTATACAACTTCCCCTATGTCTGTATGAACTACAGAGGCTTGTGATCAGTGTGGATGATTGTCTCCTTTCCTAGAATGTAATGTTTTCATTTTCTAAAGACTTGCACAATGGAATAAATTTCTTTTTCATAGGTGGGGTATTTTCGAATAGTATTTTCAAAATTTATTCCATGGTGCAAGCCTTCAGACAATGAAAACATTACATCAAAAACTTCAAGGGGATAAATATCACACAATACCTCATCTTTGAAGGGCTTGATGTTGTAGGGAAGACAACATTGTTGGCTGACGCAGAGATATCTTCCTTGCCAAAGCCAGCCGATGGTGTAGGGATGTGGGTGCAGTGTTATTGGCAGGTCTAGCCACTTGACGAACTCTACTGAAATCAATTTGTTATAACTGCCACTATCAACGATTAATTGCAACGAATTCCCCTTTACCCAGATTTGTGAGTGAAAGAGGYGTTCCCCTTCCTTTGGTTCTTTTGGTTCTCTTGGTTGGAATTTGGTGGTAGTGACAGTGGCACTGGGTTCGACATCGATAATCCACTTCCCACTTTTTGGATTTTATTCTAAGTCATAATTTGCCTTTGACTCGAAAAATTTCATCTCGGCCATGAGTGACTGTTTGGAGTGACATTCTTCAGTGTTGTGCCAAGGGATTTTATGTTATTCACAAAATGTTCCTATTTCCTTCTTCAACTTCTCATTACCCTTCTTGGGTTGCGGCTTGGACTGGTTGTCCTGAGAGTGAACATATTTGTTATTTCCCTTGTTTTGTGGTTTGGGGCCACCTTTTCCCTGCTTCAGCTGTGAGGATTTTGTAGATCCAAACTCTCACCTCTTCTACTTAAATTTCTTCTCGACCTTGACAACATATCTATAATTCACACTTAATGATGTGATGTAAAGAAACTCCATTTAATTTTTAATGTATCTATGCATACAACCGTGGTATTTTATCACCATATGTCATTCATAGTATTGGATACCCAATTTGGTGCACAGGGTATGGAAAATATTGGTGAAATCTAGTACTGTCTGGTCCCTTTCATAACACAATGTGATCCATCTTGTGTACTGGTACTCGTAGCTTCCAAAATGGTAGTATTGCTCTTTAATGAAATCCCTGAAGGAATCCCATGTGGGGGTGACAAAAAATATTGTAGATTCCTCTATGGCCCCTTGCTCAAGTAAGTATCCCACTAGTTCTTAAGATGGGGGATGACCTTGAGGAGTGAAAAAGTAATATTTTCCCTGTCAGAAAAATTGTGGACCAAAAAATACCCTTCGAGAATATTCAACCATTTATCTATAGTATCTGCATCTATCAATCCTTCAAATAATGGAATATAAAAAATTACTTATACCTTGAAGGGGGTTGCATGGCCACTTCATGAAGATGTGTCTCTTGTGGGAACCCACCGAAGGATCTGTGCAAAGTTGTCCATCATTCCATTCCTTTGTCGCACAAGGGCTTCCTTGAGCAACATTTTAAAAGGATCTCTTGCTCCATCATCTTTCTTCTCATCCCCTGTGGGTTTTTATCGGGCTCGAAATGGCCAATCTTGCAAAGTATAGATTGGTTTGAGTCCCAACTTCTTGTACCCATATCTTGTCGAGGACATGCATGAAGAAAAATAAATGAAGAGCAGGCCGCTCTGATACCACTGATCCATATTTATGAGCAGAATGAAAAGAATTCCATACTGAATACAATAACACAGAGATACATAAAACAAAAACAAATATGTAGTGAACAGAACAATAATAGATATCTAGTGAACAATAACTTCTATTGAATAAATAAAATAGATTGAATAAAACTACAGAATTGGAAACAACTTGCTCGAATGGTGGTATCTATATCTAAGAAGAGATGTGGATGATATGTGCATCTGTATGAGAAAAATGATTACAATGAGGCTCCAAAGTCCTTTTTAACATTACTCATGAATTCCACAAACCTAGACATGGCCTAAGGTATTGTGGGAGATGTTGTAGGAAAAAAATTAATCACCTTCATTAAATGATTGAATGTTGACTTGGTGATCAAAGATTTTTTTGGAACATTTCTTAGCCTCCTCATCGTTTTGCAAAGAGGATCGCCAGTACTCATTGAGGGATTCTAGGGGAAGAAATTGTTTCTCCATGGGAGTGGTGTCTAGAAGTAATTCGATTATGGTATGTAATATGGGGATTTAACACTCGATAGGCAGTACAACTTCAACCCCATGAAGAAGGTGGAATGGTGTAAATATGATGGTCATTTTAATTGTCGTGTGATAGGCCCACAATGTTGAAAGCAACATGTGATTTCTGTTGGTTTTGAGCTTGTCCACATTTCTTTGCAATATGGTTTTGAGGACTTTGTTTATTTCCTTGAATTTCCCATTGGACTGTGGGTAGTATGGTGAAGAGAATTCATGTGTAAATCCTAACTTGGAGGATAACTTGGTGAATACTTCATTCTCAAAGTGTTTTCCATGGTCCAACACGAGCTACAGGGGTACTCCAAATGAGTGATGACATGGTTAAAGAAGAACCGAGCTGCAGTATCGGTAGTGTTATTGAACATAGGCATAACTTTGTCGCATTTGGTAAAGTTATCGACTGTGACTACAATGTATTTGTGCCCATTGTTGGATGGGGGATTATAGGTCATAAAATCAATACCCCATTTGCAAAAGGGGCCTGCGGTGATAACAAGGTGAAGGGGAGATGATGGTGCTATGGGTTATGCACATATAATTGAAATTTATTGCAGTGATTAACTGCATGGATGCAATAATGAAATAAATTGGGACATAAATAACCATCCCTGGCCACTTTCGGATCAATGGACATACTGGAGAGGCTTCCTCCATAAGAGCCACACTTGAAATCATTCAATACTCTCTCAACTTCCTCGATGGTGAGGAAGCAACATAGTATGGTATATACCCCCCTGCGTTAAAGAGCATCTTTGTTGAGGAGATATTGAGGGACTTGATGGAGGATATGTCGGTGATCATCTCAAGATATATGAGGACCAAATTTATGTGTGCGTAGGTACATGAGGATATCTTTATACCATGGGTTTTCAAATGAAATGAAGAACAAATGTTAATCTGGCAAGTTCTCATTGACAGAGGTGTCTTTGGAGCATGTTGGAAGATCGACAATCAGATCTTAAAGAATAAGAGAATTCTTGATTTTAGGAGTTGTGAAATCTAGATCATACTCCTAAAGGATTACAATCCATCGAGCAAATTCGTCGTTAATTTGGTTTCAAATAAGTAAGTATTGCATGGGATTGGAGTTTTCCGTGACTTTTTTATTTCAAAGAAAGATAGAATGTTGTAGTTTTTAGACTRTGATAACAATAACCAAGGCCACTTTATCTTCGTGATTGTATTTCAAAGGTGGATCTGAAAGGTTTTTTCTAATGTGGTTAATGACATGCTTKCTCCTGTCATCAATTACCTGGACTAGAAATCATGTGACTGACACCTATGACGATGAAAGGTATATGATATGATCTATGTCAAATTYTGGGGGACTAATCAAGGGGAATTTACTAAGCACATATTTTAATGAATCTAAATTTTATTGGGCATGTTGATCCCATTTGAATAATATATCATAGTGTAGTAAGTGTAATAAGCCATGGGTGTGATTTGTGTAATCTAGGACAAAGTGGTAAAAGAAGTTGGCCTTGCCCTAAAGGCTTTGTAGCTGGTGAAAATATTGGGGGGACAAATATCATTAATGTCTTAGACCTTGAGGGGGCCCAATGTGATTCATTTTCGATAAATTATGAATCCAAGTAAGTTCCCAGATGTGATGCAAAAAACTCACTTGAGAGGGTTTAGACGGATTTTATACTAGCAACATCTCCGAAAGATAATCTACAAGTATTCCAAGTGTTGATATCGCTTTTTGGAATGAGCAGTGAGGCCATTCAGGTAAGCTAAGATGATATGTGAAAGATCATGGAAAACATATGTCATGGCTCACTAGAATTTGGCACCAATGTTTTTTAGCCTGAAGGGAATGACACAATAGACAAAGGTACCCCATGGGGTACTGAATGAAATTTTGTACTGATCCACATGTTAGATATGTATTTGATTGTAGTTGGAGACATTTTACATAAATGAAAGGAATTCATGTCCAGCACAAGAGTCAATAACCTAATCGATAAAAGGAGTGGGAAAATTTCCTTTGGAACAAGCTTGGTTTAGGTCTCTGAAATCAGTGTAAACATGAATGGTTCCTTGATTTTTGTTAACCAGAATGGGATTCAAGACCCAATAAGTCTACATAATGGGTTAGATGAACGCTACATGATGTAACTTAATGATTTTGGCTTTGATAGCCATGGATTTGAAAGGGTTTAATTGTCATTTCTTTTGATGAATAGGAGCAACATTGGGCCATGTATTGATTCGATATTCGACAATGGATGGATCAAGGCCAGGAATTTCTATATATGACCAGGAAAACATATTCCTAAGATTCTGAAAGAGAGCTTGTTAATATATGACTTCTTCGAGGGAGCACATGACACCAAGAGTGATCTCTTCGACAACACTAGTTTTGAAAGAGATGCTTATTTTGATTGCAGGGGATATTTTGGCCATGTTCCCTTCTTCAAAATCATCAAGAGTAGGGATTGGGTTTTTTAACCAATCCACATGTCCTTGGGGAATGGAGTCTTGGTTTCAATAACATTGACATGGGTGTCAATGCTAGGTTGAAAGGCATCGTGTGATACAAAGAAATATCCCTAATGCATTGTATCCTAGGGACAGTCAGGTGTTTTCGTGACCTCTAATATATCTTCATGTGATTGAAATATGTATGAAAATAATGGATTTCCATAGGTATGAACAAGCAGTTGCATCGTGATGGTGCCGATTGTTTGATATATGGTCTCTATGGAAGTTCTAGAAGATAGAGATTCACAACTAGATGATATTTGAGAAGAGTGAATGTCAACTTCCTCTAGAATGGGTGGTTTGGAGGGAGGAGGGGGGGGATTCACTAGATGAAATTGACCATATAGCCACACATGTGTGTGGGTAATGTGTACTGGGTGGAGGAAGGATATCATGTGTGGGACTTACCAGTGAATTAAGGGATATTTGAAGGGAATTCTTCCGATCATTGTGGTATACATACTACTGGAGGTAATAGGGGTAATAATGTTTATGCCGAAGGAGGTACGATGGTATTACATGAAGAGTGTGGCATCGTCATGTTCTAGGAAAGAAATGATTGAAGGGATGTTCGAACATTTTGAAGGGAATTCATGCGACGAATCTTGTGTTCAACAATGAGAGGAAATATGTGCACACAATTATCCATTTGGTCATATAGCGCACACGAGCACCTCATGCGCTCATTTTATGACATGGCGATGCATCATATGTCAATATTTTTAGTGTTATATGGGTGTGATTGAGAGGATTTGGGAAAATATCTTTGTCGCACTACTGCTAAGGTTTCCTGGAATTGAGGTAATGCTAGGAAATGATGAGTGTAATGCCCATCCTCTAAGCACATGGCTCATACAAAGTTGGTGTGCAAAATTTTCTTTCATCATGAAGAAGGTTTTGCAATGGTGGAGGTGGTAAAAGCTACCGGGGTAGGAAGAAATGGTGTTTCCTTTGGTAGATGTATTAGATTACATAACTTAGGCAATGCAGGGAAGAGATTGGTGGGGTGTGTGAGTGTTGAACAAAGTGCATATGGTGATTGGACTCAAGGTTGAGGATTGGAACCATTTTTTTTCTTCTTTCCCCCTTTGTTAGTATCTTTTCCCCCAACTGTGTGACTGGTTGGAGGAATTGGTGATTAAAAGAATAATTGCACAGGAAAATCCTATGATTGAGCTGGGAGGGATGGGACTGATACCATAGATGGTGGGTCAAGATACCAAACAGGTATGACGATCACCATGATAGGCAAGGTGAGGGTAGTGATGACCTAATAGGTTGATACTCCAAGTGGTGGATAAAAGAAAGGTATTTGATTTATGGCCTAAGGGACTGTTTTCCAAACTTGTATCTGGCTAGCCATGGGGGCATGTTCTGGAGGTGAAAGAGATGTAGTTGTTTCAAGAGTACATAGAGGTTTGATTTCCTCTGAGGAGGGTTTTTCACCGGATTCAACACCATCTGAGGATATGACACAAACTTAGGTAGAATATATGGGAAGAAGGGTAGGTGGGTTCCCTTGGAAATCCCTGATGGGGGATGGGTATTTGAATATTCCAGGTCCAACACCTATGACTAGAGAGATATCTAAACTATCTCATATGAGAGGTAGGACATTATCTATGCTACCCAAATGATTGGGTTCATAATGTGTTAATTGGTCGATAGTGACACCATTCCCATTATCGGGGAAGAGAATGGTATGGAATACGAACGAGGCCACAAATTTCATGTCATACATGTAACTACGCCCAAATAGGATATTGTAATCCAATGGGGAATTGTTGACTTAAATATCTATCATAATTGTCTTTCCCCCAATCTTGATAGGAAAATTTTGGTAGATGCCTTTTGGCTGTGATGGAAGACCATCATATGCTCTAAGAGTGATAATAGATGGTATGTGCTCAGGTGAACCAACTTGTTTCCATACTATTTTGGACATGATACATGTGGAGGATCCTTCACCAATGATGCATTGATGGACTGTTTTGTTCCTAATATTCACTGGGATCTGGAATGATACTAAAGAGGGGAGACATGGTTCAACATTATCCAGATCAAAGGTAATTAGGTGGGTATCTGATGGGTTGATTTCCATTAATGTTGAGAGTAATGATTTCCTTTGCAAAGGAAAATCTTGTAGGACCTCCAAGATAGACATTACTGCTGGAGATTGGTCCAAGTCATCAACTAGGATATAGTTATGGGCTTCCCTAACATGTGGGTTATGTACATTTTGGTGCAACGATGCCCAAGGTACTGGAGGGGTATATTCCTTTCTAGGATGGAGGATCGTCAAAGGTTGTGCTACTGACAATTGGGGTGCTTCCAACGTGGTCATGGTGGAATCATGAGATATGTCATACTAGGGACTGTGGTTTTTTAGGAGGATTTCCTCTTCGATGGTGAATATGACTGATTACAGTATGATTTATGTATATGGATTATTGACACTATCTTTGTCAGTGGATGCATTCTTGACGATGCTTTATAATATGACTCACATAAGGAGTAAATGGCTCATGCACAAAAAACCATAAATTTGAGGGAGAGGTGGGGAAGTGTCCCTATCACATCCTACTAGCACTCCCTCCATGACCCGAACTATGGATTAACAATTACTTAGTTCAAGAGGTACATGATGTCGTGAGGGCATACTGAGACAGTCGCTCATGAGGAAATCTAAGGGGCACACAATAAGGCATAATCCTTATTCCTTAGAAGCCCTTAGTCTCTCACAAGGTCGACTAAATGGATCGTTTACTCCAAGGGCCGAACAAACTTCCAAAACCAGTCAAAGGAGAGTAGAACCCTTGGAGCATGTAGGTGTGTCTTGAAGGGAACGTCATGTAATTTAAATGTGAGTCAATAAATCTAGGTGACCTAGAAAATTAATGAAATGTTTAGACCTTGTTAGGACAAAGTATTAAATAATCAATAAATTAATTAGTAAGCCTAACAAGAGACTAAGCCTAAGTTTAAATATAAGTCTAAGTCTAAGTTTGAATAAGGGACTAAATAAAAATATCAAATGAATTAAAAGAATTAAAATAAAGTCAAAATCTAGGAAAAAGGGTAATAAAAATAGAGGTTGGGTAAATTGCACATGTGTGCAAGAAATTAATAAAAGGGATTTATAAAATAGAAAGAAATTAAAACATGAGAGAATAAGAATACACAGAGAATGGCATCTTGAGTAAATATACCGCTAAGTATAACTAAAAGAAGACTCGTAATCCAACTCTAACTAAGATCTAGTTAGGGGACACTCATTAAATGAGAATTTGGGGAACTAAGGGACAACTAAGAGAAAAAAAATAGGAACACATTTGGGAATGTGAGGGAAAATGGATTTTAATAAAAATAAAAAGGGTAATTACTTATGCAACTTGGGGAGACTGTGACAAGTGTGTGGGTGAAGAATATTAATTAAATTAGTTAAAAAGTTAATTATTTGTGCAAGAGGAAATGTGTCATTGGGGATTTTTCTATAAAGGAAATGATGTAGAAGGGAAAGGGGATCACTTTTCTCAGTACTATTATGTTGCCAAAATTTTGTTGGACTATGTTTTACTTGTGAGAATTGGGAATCCAAGCTTCTGAAAAGAGTGGAAGCTCTTACTTGCAAGGAAATCTCAAGAGCTATTTCATTTTGGTTTTTGTGTGTGGCCCCTTTGTGGCTCGGGGGGATGAGGGGGAAGAAGAGTACCCCTTTCATTGGCTGGGAGGTACCGGTGAGATTCTTGAATTAGCGGGAAAAGGAAGGAGAACGTTGCACAACTTTTCGTGGAAACTCTACCTCAATTGGAAACCTCTATTGATTACGGTATTTATTTGGCTATTGAATCATATCATAGATTCAAATAAATAGTAGGAAATTGATTGTAAGTAAAAGACTAATTAAATCTAATAAGCACTCGAATAGTTGTAAATTGAATTTCAAATGATTCTATTCATTGTTTTATGAATGGACTTAGATAAGAATACAATGCAAATTTTCAAATGCTGAGTATTGATTCAATATGTTATGAAATAAAAATGTATATGGAAATTTTTTGTGTGAAACTATTGTGACGAATTTTCATTTCCTTAAGGTGATTGTTACTGGTTGACGGATTAAATTTTATGCTTATTGTTACATGCTATTAACGGAATTGTAAGAACAATTTTGCAGTTCTTTTGAAATCTTGAATGAGTCAATTATATAACCATTTGGTTTAATATCTTATGAGATTGGTTTCTCGTTTACTTTGCGAATGTATTTTTTTTATTTCATTGTGTAGTAAAATGTGTACATTGTAAATGTCTAATTTATTCGATGTGTATCACTGAAATATATTGGACTCAGAATTAGGGAGATAAAAGAGTAAGAGTTATTGTGAAGTATTCTTGGAGACACGCGTAGACACTTTGTATTCTTCACTATTTAATTAAGAAAATTCACGCAGTTGGTTCTCTCCCTATAACGTTAGTCGATGTATCCATTGATCCAATCGATTGGTACCTTATCGCCCTTCTACCATATTTGTTATCTAATATCCTCCTTCCTTGAGATATTATTAACTTAAGTTGTAACTTCAAAATGGTTATAAGTAGGTAACATATTGAACCTCTTACATATGTTGTTCATAATCCAGAACTGAAAATTTTGTAAATAATGATATGTTGACCTTTATCATTGGTGCCAATTAATCGAACCTTCAGAAACCCAATAACAGTCTATATAAAATGTCGATAATTGTGTCATTGATCAATTTCAGAAACAACCTTTTCTTGATGACTTCGATTTATTTCCTTGAAGTTCAAATTATAATTCAGTGGAGTTAACTATTACTTCTAAACTTGATTCTTTATGTTGACTAAGTACAATAGATGGTTGCACTTTTATTTGTTTACATTAATTTAAGAGACATCATAAAATCAAACCTTAAATGAAAAACATGACAGGTTGATTTCTATTTTAATATAAAAAATGAAAAACATGACAGGTTGATTTCTATTTTAATATAAAATTCTAGTATTGATACCCAATTTTTGTTGTGCTAGACAAGGAAGTATGAACTTATAACTTTGATTCAATTATAGAAGGTGGATGTATGTGCGCAACCTAATGAATAGAATTTGTAAATATTGATTTATGTTATTGTCACATTTCACTTGTCCCAATTTTTTTTTCTATATGTTGTTTTATAAAAATAAAAAAATTTACCACTACTGTACTCACTTACATTTATGTCTTAACGGACGAGGTTGTTACAATGATACTTCCATCTACAGGGTTTTCAGGTTCATTTAGTCCTGGGTTGGGATATTTCCCTATTGGTTATGCAGTAGGTATAACTTCTTGTTGATTAGTGATGATGCCTTGATGTAGAATCAGGTTCTATAGAATTGCTAGCGTTTGAGGTTGTAGGTAATTTTGTGGAACCTACAAAGCGCCTTGTGGTGAAGGGAATCTTTGAGTATTCATGGTTTCTTTCATTCTCTTGTAATTATCACTTTGAGGGAAGTGGTGAGTATAATGACCATATTCACCACATAATGTGCAAGGGAAAATAGTATAAAGGTTATTGTTCTTCCATTGGCATTGTTTACCATTTGTATTTCCCCCATTCTGGTTTTGATGACTCCTATTCTGACTGACCCATGCTAGAGGGTTTTGTTGCTGGGGGTTTCCCCCTTTCCTTGGCTGATGTTATTTTTTTAATTCTCGTTCCTTCTATTATTGTTGGATTGATTAGGAAAAATTTTCATGTTCAACTATTCAAAAGATTGAACTTGTTGTATAGAAGAGGGTTGAAAAGAAATAATGTTGACCTATTGTTGTCAAGGTGGTGGGGAAACGAGTTGAGGAGGACCCAAAAAATAATAATACATTTTTCCTTGTGGAGGAGGCATATATTGATTGCATGAGGTTGATGTATTTCCTCCACTATTGGATTTGTATGACAGGGTTGCTAATGGAAATGGAAGTGGTTTTTGTACTGAGGGTTTTAGTGGTGTGGGGATGTGTCCTCCCATCATGGGAGTAGGAGGTACCATAAAAGTGGTTTGAGGGATGGGGGAAGGATAGTATGGATCCGCTTCATATGGATGTAGGTATTGGTTGACACCAAATGAGGGTACCAATTGATAATAAGTATTAAAATGAGACATAGACCCAATCAACCCATCTATAACATGTGATTCTCCTGGATTATATTGACCAAAGGGTAGGGGGTGAGGAGCATCTGGTAACACAGAGTAAAAGTGCCCCGATTGAGAGTAAATGAGGTCAAATTGTTGGGACTTAGTGATGAACTCATATTCAGTTTGAGGCATGGTATTGGACACATCCTTGGTGATGACTGGGACTAGTGATTTAAGCAACCAATCTAGTCTTTGTTGTGGGGTGGTATCAACCTTTCATATGTGTCGTCGTTTATGCCATTCATGGATATGATCTGCAATATGAAAAACTATGGTTTGTTTAAATTCAGAGAGAATATCCAAACCAATATCATGGAGAATAGGAAGTTGGAAAAATTACAATAAGGCTTTGGCCAATGACTCAAAGGTCATATGGAATCCAGATTTCTCATCCACATACCATTTGGTAGATGGATTGATGAGTGTTCTCTAGACAAAATATAGATAAATGGAATGTTTGATTATGCTATTAGAAGATCACCATAGATGGAAAATCATGATGTGATTAATGGGGCCTTCATCAAGTTTCCCTTCAAAATTAGGGATGTATGAAGGTAATTTGGTGGGAATGTTAGGGATAGTGGCATCATGCAATATGGGGTAATTCGTGAGCTTGGTCAAATATAGAATGTTTAGGGATTCCAAATATGGAAAGATGGTAGTTTGTCAAACCATGGTGTGTGATGGTTGAGAATTGGTTCCTTGCAAGGAATATTGAGAAATTATTCCTTGAGAGGAAGGTTGAGCTCTTCCTCCTTCTCAAGGAGGACTAGTAGATGAGTTGGTTGCGATGTTGGTTCCAATAAAGGTAGAACCAAGGGAGGTTGAGCCTAAAATTGTTGCAGTTATAGGTGTATGGGATGGTTGAGCCGACGTGTTAGAAAAATGTTTGAACAAAATTAGGGATACCTCCTAATATTGGAGAGAGGTTAAGTAGGTGTCTATAATGGCATGGATTCTATGGTTCCCCTTTGATTATGGACTAGCTATAAATCTATGTGAATTGCAAGGAGAGAAACAAATGAACAAGTGATTTTTGTTGGTCATATCGTAAGAATATCACTCAAAGTTGCAAGTAATCAACAATTTATATCATACATAAGACAACCAAAAAATAAACCATGTAGGCTAGGTAAGTTTTATTTGCATGGGGGAATACAAAATTCCATGTATATTAGAGACATATTGTCCTTCCTCTCAAAATAACAATGGGCCTTCCAAAAGAACTCAACAGTGGGGCATGAATCCACCGAAAGAGGAACTAGTGAAGGTGTGAATAGTTAGTTATAAAGAGGGGTAAAGGGGGCATATCCTGAAAGTGATGGTGATATTTCTCAATAGTGGTTCAAAATCTGACTAAGGTGAAAATGTAGTCCACAATCACCACCTGGGTAGAAAAACCTAGTTTTGGCCACCAAGTTACCTCGGTCAAGTGCAACATTTAGATTTTCGACATAAGAAATGGGTCATTGGATGGGTAACCTTTCAAGAGTTTGGTAATTCAAGGAGGTACACACAGAATAACCAGACCTCATCCTCCAACCCTTCATGGGTATCTCCTATTTTGTCAAGTTCTAAGTTTCAATCTAAAAGGATAATGAGGGGTTTTTTGGATGCCTACCCCTGAGATCCTAACTCATACTAACACATTATTTTGTGCTCCTCCTTTGGAGGTTTTAAATGATATTTTTAATGGTTTATTTTATGATGAAATAGGATGAAAGACCGAGGTCATGGACTAGTCTTGTTAATTAAAATGGTGTGTTTTGAGAAAAAAAATTAAGTTGTCCCGAGTCATTATTGTTAGAAAAACAGGACCTTGGAGCAATAAATAAGAGAAAATGTGGAAACAAAACACAGAAGATACAAAATACAATAGAGACACAGATTTACGTGGTTCACCCAGTGCGGGCTACGTCCACCAGAGAAATTTCCAGTTCCTTCCTTTATTAGTATCCATCAAATGAAGGGATACAACCTACAACAAACCCGATGTAACTTCCTCTTCTTTCTCTCACAATCTCCTATCTCATAATACAATATTCTCTATGATACATAGCCGCAATACATTTCCCTCATAAGAGACGATTGCCTTCTAGGGAACAAAACCCTAACATAACTTCTACCGTTAGATCTGCGACCTTATAATGAATGGTCCAGATTTACAATGAAACTACAATATACATTTACAAGGCAATTTTTCCTTTGGGGGCCCGCTTGCCCCCGAACCCCACAGAGGGGGTAGCACCCCTCTGCACTCCCCCGTGAGGAAGAGTGTACATACTTCTGGGGTGTAAATAATTCATGGGGTATAAACACGGCTTAAAGCAAGGACCTCTGAATCAGGAAGATAATCAAGCTCCAAAATAACAATCTCCCACTTGGAAACTGATCTCAACAACTCCACCACTGTTGTATATGTTGGAATTTGAACCTTCTTGGACATGAAAAATTTCTCATCTTCATCTTCATTCTTGAAGACCAACTGAAACTGAGAAAGAACTCAATTTCTCCCTAGTTACTCCCTTTGTTAACATGTCTACGTCATTCTGGCTAGTGTGTATATTTTCCAACTTCAAATGTCCATCTTCCAAGATGGATCGTATGAAATGGTATCTCAAATTTATATGCTTAGTCTTCGAATGGGAGGTTGAGTTCTTTGCAAGATGAATGTCACTCTCACTGTCATAATAAAACCTGTTATTCTCCTGCTTCTTTCCCAATTCCTCCATAAACATTTGTAACCAAATCATCTCTTTACTAGCCTTTGTAGAAACAACATACTCTGCCTCCATTGTTGAAAGGGAAACAACCTTTTGCAGTTTTGAAATCTAGCTTACTGTTGTTCCACCTATAGTAAAAACATACCCTATGGTGCTCCTCCTACTGTCTTTATCACCTTCCATATCTGAATCAACATATCCCTGTAGAAATGTGTCTGATCCTCCAAAACATAATGCATGAGTAGCAGTACCTCTCAAATACCTAAGAATCCACTTTACTTCCTCCCAATGTTCTTTACCTGGATTGTTCATATACCTTCTCACAACTCCCACTGCATGTGCAATATCTGGTCTTGTGAAAACAATTGCATACATCAAGCTACCAACTGTTGATGAATAAGGGACCCTGAACATGTATTATATCTCCTCCTTTGTCTTGGGACACATTTCCTTAGTTAATTTGATATGGCTGGCTAAAGGTGTACTAACTGGTTTTTCATTCTGCATTCTAAACCTCTCCAACACCTTCTCTATGTACTCACCCTGAGACAATGTCAATTTGTGATTTTTCCTATCTCTTTTTATTCTCATACCAAGGATTTTCTTTGCAGCACCCAAATCCTTCATCAGAAATGAATTAGATAATTTCTTCTTGAGAACATTTATATCTTTCATATTAGACTCTGCAACAAGCATTTCATCTACATATAATAGAAATATAATATAACTTCCATTTTCTAGCCTTTTAAAATAAACACAATGATCAGAATGACATCTACTATAACCCTGTTATGTCATAAACTTGTCAAACTTCAAATACCA
Source organism: Picea sitchensis (assembly GCA_010110895.2). Classification (NCBI taxonomy): domain Eukaryota; kingdom Viridiplantae; phylum Streptophyta; class Pinopsida; order Pinales; family Pinaceae; genus Picea; species Picea sitchensis. The sequence continues at coordinate 52,908 of SNQJ01S0031385.1, forward strand.
TTGCCTTGGAGGTTTCTTTAGTCCATACAAGCTCTTCTTCAACCTGCATACCAAATTCTCCTTCCCTTTGACCTCATACCCCTGTGGTTGTTGCATATAAATCTCTTCCTCCAAATCCCCATGGAGAAAGGTTGTTTTAACATATAATTTTTCAAGATGCAAATATTCTACTACCACAAGACTCAAAATAGTCCTAATTGAAGTCATTTTAACAACAGGAGAAAATATTTCATCAAAATATACACCTTTCTTTTTTGCAAACCCCTTTACAACAAGTCTATCCTTGTACCGTTTTTCTCCTCCATCTTCTTCCTTCAACTTGTAAACCCATTTATTCTGCAATGCTTTTTTTCCTACAGGCAACTGAACCAAGTCCCAAGTATGGTTATTTACTAAGGAATCCATTTCCTCTTCCATGCCTTACTCCCACTTCTTTTTGGTGTCTACCTGCATTGCCTCTTCATAACATTCTAGTTCACCTGAATCAGTCAACAATAAATAATACAATGAAGGAGAGTATCGTTCAAGGGGTATACTTAACTTGGTAGATTTTCTAACAACACTTCCAGGTGTTTGAGGTACCCGTTGCTCCTATTGTTGTACATTTTGATTTCCAGGTTCTTTTGGAATTTCTTTTTCAGTGATCTCATCAAGCACTGTGTATTCTTGTTTTTTTTTCCTGTTTCTTTTCGTGCAACTGATCTTTGTACATGACATTTTCATTGAATATTACATCTCTACTCCTAATGATTTTTTTATTTTCATAATCCCATAAGAGATAACGAAAATCATTAACATCGTATCCAATAAAGGTACACTTCGTGGATTTTGCCTCAATCTTTGTTCTATTTTCTTTATCAATATGGGCAAATGCTTTACAACCGAAAGTTTTCAAAAAAGAATAGTTTACCTTTTTTCCTATCCATTCCTCCTTTGGAATTATACCATCCAAAGAGATTGAAGGTCCTATGTTTATTAAGTAAACAACAATATCTACAACATCTACCCAGAACTGTAAGGGAAAACTAGCATGCAATCTCATACTCCTTGCACGCTCCATGATTGTCCTATTCATCCTTTCTGACACACCATTATATGATCCTATTCTGTACGAATCTCATGCTATGAACAATAATCATCAAACTCCTTTCTTCAATATTCACCTCCATTATATGATCTGAGACACTTCAAACATTTTCCTGTCTCATTCTCAACCAAAGCTTTCCATTTCTTAAAAGTATCAAAAACATCAGATTTTTGTCAAATGCAATAAACCCAAGTTTTTCTAGTTGCATCATCAATAAAATTAACATAATAAAGAGAGCCACCAAGAGATGATACTTGAGTTGGTCCCCATACATATGTATGCACAAGCTCTAACCTTTCATTTTTCTTTTCTTTTCTGACTCTGAGAAATCTAACTCTCTTATGTTTTCCATAAACACAATGCTCACAGAAGTCCAAGTCAATTTGTTTAAGATCTGGCAAAACATTTCTTTTGTGAAGTATCTGCATCCTCTTCTCACTCATGTGTCCAAGCCTATGATGCCACAGTTTTGTATCCACTCCTATAGAAGCTAAAGAGATAGAAGAGTTAGTACTACCAGTACTACTAGAAGAGTCAGTATTACCATTGGTTTCCACTCCGTTGCTTTATTTTTACCTTTCCCATTCCAGAAATTTTGCATGGTGCATCATCACCCAATTGAACTTGTCAAAAATCACCTTGAACATAATCTAGAAAATTTTTCCTATGGGTTGTGGCATGAAATGAAGCCCTTGAATCTACTACCCAAGACTCAGAAATATTATCTACAGAAATAATCAAAGCATCTTGTAACACATCACCTATTACATTTGCTTCCTGATTTCTCTCCTACTGTCCATCTCTTTGTTTCTTTGGAGCTCTGCAATCTTTCTTCATATGTCCTTTCTTCCCACAATTACAACACTATATCTTTCCAAGTCTGGATTTGGATCTGCCCTTCCTAGAATTCTTGCAGTTCCCTAGGCCCTTTCCTCTATCCTTTTATCTTCCCCTGTTCCTCATGTTCAACGCATTACCTGATGTCTCACCTGTGATTTTCCATCACATTTCCTCACTAAGGATAACACCAACAACATCATCAAATTTTAAGGTATTTGAACCAGAGACAGAGTTACTTACAACAATGACCAAGCCGTTCCAACTTTCTGGCAATGAGCACAATATTAGAAGAGCTCTTACCTCATCATAAAAGTCCACTTTTATAGAACTTAGTTGATTAGTAACCGTATTAAAATAATTTAAATGATCTGCAACAGACCCACCTTCTGACCCTTCGTTGTCTTTTCTTTCGAAATATTGAAAGCCACCGATGCTACCAGGCTCAGCCGTATCGTTCCTAGAGCCTTTCTATTAAGAATATCCCATTCTTCATCCTTCATGGTCGTCGTCTTCTTTGCTACTCTGCCCAATGGTAGGAATAATTCCTTTTGATATAAATAATCTTCCATCTACATCTTCGATAACTGGTAGTTTTGGCCGTTAAATTTCTCAACCCTAAACTTTCCATCTTCCTCCATTTCTCCCAATCAAACGAGGAACCCTCTTTTCCTGCGAGTTACCTTTCTCTCTAATACCAGTTGTTTGAAAAACAGGACCGTGGAGCAATAAAATAAAAAAAATGTGGAAACAAAACACAGAAGATACACAATACAATACAGACACAGATTTACGTGGTTCACCCAGTGTGGGCTATGTCCACCAGAGAAATTTCCAGGTCTTTCCTTTATTATTATCTAGCAAATGAAGGGATACAACCTACAACAAACGCACTGTAACTTCCTCTTCTTTCGCTCACAGTCTCCTATATGAGAATACAATATTCGTTATGATACATAGCCGCAATACATTTCCCTCATAAGAGAGGGTTTCCTTCTAGGGAAAAAAACCCTAACATAACTTCTACCGTT
>SNQJ01S0031385.1:65635-94795 GCA_010110895.2 Picea sitchensis
AAGAATTTATATGGTGTCAAAAATATATTTAATAAGTTATAGTGAAAGGTTGTATGATGTGGACATCGTGTGGTCTGTTACAAATCTTGTTTAACTTAAATTACTAAATGTATTTAGACAATCCTTGTGGAATTCAAAATCCCTAGATCATTAGAAATGTGGACATATGGATACTTACTTAATCCTTTAACTCCCTAAGGTTTTTTATAATCTAAGAAAAGTGAAACTTTTACTAGAATGAAAATCATGCTGACATTGGGTCCTTACCGATTTTCTTAACTGCCCAGGTTGTTGATTGCTTTATGAAAAAATTGAAACTATCCTAATTTTGCAAACATTTGGGCATGTATGGGACCTTTACAACTTTTAAGATTGATTTTTTTTATTTCAAGGAAAACTAACAGGTTCTTGAGGGGGCTTCAACCTCTCCTAAATGATGATTTTCTAGAGGGAGATGAAACTTCCTTTAGGCACCCTTTTCTGATTTCCCAAGATCACTCAAGGGAGTGTGAGGGAAACATCATACTAAGAGAATCAAAATTGGTTCCTATTCTCGAGTGATTAATGGTTATGAAAGAAAAACTTAACTAATAATTTAAATTCTCAAATTGGCTATCCATGTGGAAACAAAAAGGAAAGAGTTGTGGTTCTTGTTAGTCCTCTTAGTGCCTATGTTAGCTAATTATATATGCAATAAATAATTCTAAGTATCATTTGTTGCTTCACAAAGTGTTGGAAAAGAAAATCTAAACTCTACTTGGTGAAACCAACTCAAAAATATTAGCAAATAGTGAGAAGCCATTTTTTTGCATGGGCTATGGAGGTATCAGTTGCACACAACATGCAACGTGCATAAACTAGGAGAAAATGAAAAAGAGAAACTGTGCAGATTGTGCAGGTCTGTGTGTCTATTTCTTGAACACCCATGCACACACAGGGTCGTGGTAGGAATGGAAATTTCAAACAAATTATCCTAATCATGAGCATGATTATTGAGTTTGGAAGCTAGGGTAGGCCAATTTGGGAACCAAAATGCATAAAATAGTGAAAAGAAGAGATCTAAAGGATTAAATGGGGAAAATTTTGATACAATCCTTAGTGAAATTGCCAAATTGTTGTGTTGATGTTTCCACTTGGGTGAGAAAAAAACCAATACTTAGGATACCTTGTCAATACAACAAGATATCAAATTAATTTGTTAGTTACTTATTGGGAGAGCAAGTAAGGAAAATAAGAAATAAAATGAAAATATAACAAAGATAAATATGCATGAATTGATGATGCAAAACTAAAAATAGGAACAAGAGATAAAAGCCGACGGATTGGATTTTGATTGATAATACCTTGGAGAAATATAGGGAACTTATGAGTTCCCCTCTTCCTCCTTGGGCGGACCCTTAAGTCCCCCAATATAGAGCTCCTTCTCTTCTTACAATGAAATGTGAATAGTGAATAATTACCTACCAAGATTCTCAAGGGGTGAGAAGAATGGCTCTTCCTATGGATGCTATAAAGATTCTATGAGAAAGATGGATTATCAAGGAGAAATTCCAACAACATAACAATACATATGAACTCTTACTTTGGTGCATACCTCAAGCTTGTATTTATATGAATCGTACAAGATTTTACAAAACTAGTTTGTTGTGTGAATAGGGGCCCTCATGTAGGTACCTCTCTAGTCCTTGAATGGCCACAAGGATAGATTTCAACCTAGATTTGGGTGTCTTATCATGGTACACACAAGTTGGAAGTGGGTGAGTCTCGACTAGAATTACAAATGTGCCATTTTCGCATGTGCATGATTTTCTTCAAGGATAGTCACGTGGTCTGTGCAATTTGTGTGAATTTGGAAGTGTTAGCCTGTGCAAATATGCACAGAAATTCCTTAGTAATACTACATATAAATTTAAGGAACCATTTGTATAGTTTTGTGATTTTTTGAATGAATCCTACTAATGTTGGAGGTATGATGTTTGGTGTGTTGCATTGGTAATTTATTTTTCCATCACCTGTATTGTTATGAGTGATTTTTCAGTGATAACAAGGATCTTAGGACAATTTATAGTTATGAAGGCCTTCATGATTATTAATGGATTTGGCTCTTTAGTACATTTCACTCTTAGGGTTACGATGATCACAAGAGGATTAAATATGGCTTAGTGGAGCCCTTTAGCTCATCCCAATCTTTATAGTGTCTTTTTCATGATCTCTGGTTCTTGTCTCACCTATTTTTTGTGTTTCCATGTGCTCTTCTCTCGTCTTTTCCCTTAGTGATTCCATGTCTTTGTGTGCCACCAGAGAAAGGAAAACCCAAATTCAGAAAAACCATGCAGCCTTGGATATTATGGATTCTACATAGTTTTATGTTCCAACTATCCCTCAATAAATTCAAGTGATCATGCCCACACTGGAGGAAGATATCAAGATAATTCAGGCCACTCAGGACAATGAGATGGTTGATGCTCAACTTGGGGACATAATTTTGGATATGGAATGGACTAGAACCGAGGATTCCAAATTATATAGAACCTTGGAACTATATTGGCATACAATTATCATGGTCTCTCAAGACATGCTCCCAAAGGACCAATACTACAAGAAATTTAAGAAAAGATTGGAAGCCTTGGAGGACCATAACCGACTTCTCATTACTATGGTCTCCTAGTTAGTGAAGCACAATGGGGGTTCATTACAAGTCTCTCAGGATGGTTGTCAACATGTTGGAGCCTACATGGCTGTGGGACTTAATACTAAAACCTCTACAAGTACCTCCCATGTGCCTCGTTTTCATGGTTGATAGTGACATGGCTCTTCTCAGTTTGACTATCTATGAGTCTTTTTGGTTTCAACTATTTAAATTTAGAGAGTATGGTTATATATTTTACTTGTTTAACATCTTTCTAGACTTTTGGTTAGTAACAGTTAGGATTGGTTATTATTTTGATTCAAGTCGTGTTTCCCTCTTTGGGTAGGTAAACAATTATGTGTTTTTTTTTGTACGGCCGAAAACCTTTATGCTATATGGTTTATTAAGCACAATAGGAATCTATGTACATTTTGTTCATAATTGAATATAATTTATTTACTTAAAAAAAAGGAGTGTCTTTGAGATTTATTTCAATGATGAAACTATAAAAAAAGGTCTTAGGAAGGGTTGGAAGTTGTATGATATGACATCTATGAAAAACAAGGATGATACAATAAACATAGTTCAACATCCTATATCACCACAAAAAAATTATGTGTTTCCAAAAGAGTTACTTAGGCTATTTCCTAAGAAAGAGATGAATTTCATTATTGAACTCAAACCAAGAACTGAGCCTATCTCAAAGGCTTATGATCATATGAAAACCCTAGAATTGTGAGAGGTGTAATTGGAGATCCAAGGATATTTAGACTTGGAATTTATTCAGCCCAGTATATTATTATGGGGAGCACCGATGATATTTGTAAAGGAGAAAGATGGATTATGAATTCTTTGTATTGACTATCGAAAATTGAAAAACGAAACCATAGGAAACCAGTACGTCTTTCCCAAGATTAATGATTTCTTTGATCATATGAAATGGAAACTATATTTTCAAATATTGACTTGAGATTGAGATATCATTCGTTAATAATTATTTAAGAGGACATCACTAAGATGGTGTTTAAGATGYTTTCTAGTCATTTTGAGTTTATAGTGGTGAAATTTACGTTAACAAATGGACCACTTGTCTTCATAAGTTTGATGAATGGRRTGTTTTGATAATACCTCGACAAGTTCATGAAAGTATTTTTGGATAATATTTTGATATATTCAAGGACTTCAAAGGATAAAAAAGAACATTTAAGACTAGTTTTGCATTGCTTTAGAAAACATAAGCTATATTTAAACTCTCTTAGAGTTATTTCTTTCAATTAGAGATTCATTATTTAGGGTCACATCATTTTAGGAGAAGGAATTATTGTGGATCCAATAATAACAAAATCTATTATGGATTGTCTCGTTCATACAAAAGTACATAAAATATGCAGTTTTATGGTCTTGAAAAGTTATTATATAATATGTGTACATTGTTTTCTAACATTGTGAATCCTATTATGGAAATAGGAAAGAAAAAATAAGAAATTTGTATGGTTGGAGCAGTGCAAATGAGCATTCAACAAACTTAAAGAATTGTTGATTATGACTCACATATTAAAGGTACTGGTCATGGATCATGATTTTATATTATGTATTGATTCCTTGAAAGAAGTATTGGGTGGTGTCTTAATTAAATAATGTAGAATGATAGCCTATGCTTCAAGGAAATCGATCCCACATGACATGAAAATAGTTATGTGACTCGTGATTTAGAACATGATTCAATAGTGCATGCATTGAGGTTTTGGAGACATTATTTGGTTGAAAGAAAGTTTGCACTAAAGATGACCAACATGGACTTTAACATATATTTACTCAAAATAGTATGAATGTTGAATAGAAAATAGGGTCATAATTATTGAATCCATATGATTTAGACATAAAATATATTAAATGAATGTTAAAATATATATATATATACACAATTCGATCTTCTTAATGTTACCTTTTCCGATGAATATTAGAAAAAGGATATTGAAATTACAATAGAGTGAAGCATGGCAACCAAAATTAAAAAAATAAAGTAATAAGAATTCCCAAATAAGAGAGATATGCTTTGGATAATTAGGAATTATTGATATTTTACATAAGGATTTGTGTACATTAAAATAAATAAATGTGTAAATAATCATGGAACACATATAGAAACATATATGGCTCATCCTTGAGTGAAGAAGATGTACCAAGATATAAATTCACTATTCTTTTAGAGTGGAATGAAGAAGGAATGGCTCATCCTTGAGTGAAGAAGATGTACCAAGATATAAATTCACTATTCTTTTAGAGTGGAATGAAGAAGGAAGTAGTAGATTATGTGGTTATATACATAAAATGTTAGAAAGTGAAGGTCAAGCATTAACATCCAACAAGAATAAGATATAAATTCACTATTCTTTTAGAGTAGAGTGGAATGAGGAAGAAAGTAGTAGATTATGGAAGAAGGAAGTAGTAGATTATGTGGTTAGATATATAAAATGTTAGAAAGTGAAGGTCGAGCATTGACATTATAGCCACACATAATACCACAATTGAAATGGGAAGTGATTTTAATAGATTTAATATTGAGATTTCCTATGACATCAAGGAAACATGATTCAATCTTTACAATAGTGGATATTTTAACAAAGAGTGCACATTTTATTATAGTAAAGAATACCTATTAGGTGTTATAAAGAACAAGTGTTTTTATAAATGAGATAGTGAGATTATATGGAATTCCGAAAAAAAAAAATCCTTTTGGATAGAGGTTTAGTATTTATGGGAAGTTTTTGTACTAGTTTGCAAGAACCTTTGAGAGCGCAACTTAATTTGAGTATGACACATCATACTAAAATATATGGATAGATAGAGAGAGTAAATCAAGTGTTAGATGATATGTTGTGTATGTATATAATGTATCGACATAATCAGTGGAAAGAGTATTTACCTCTTGTGGAATTTTCATATAATAACGTTTATCAGAGTTCAATGATGATGGCATGTTTCAAGCTATTCTATAGTAGGAAATGTAAAAAACATCTTAGTTAGGATAGACTAGAAGAAAAACTCTTAGTTGGAATTGAAATGATTCAAGAAATGGAAGAGAAAAAAAAAAAAAAAAATTATGGGAAATACTAAATGAAACTCCATATAGACAAAACATTTATGCATTGTGCACATAGAATAGATAGAAGTTATAAATAAGGGAATGAAATGGTTTCACAAGTTATCTAGCAAAAGACTTCTATTAAATTTGGCAAGGGGGCCAAGTTGTCTCCATAGTATGTGGGGCCATTTAAGTTTACTAAAAGGTTGGGATAAGGGACAAGTTGTCTCCATAGTATGTGGGGCCATTTAAGTTTACTAAAAAGGTTGAGACTAGTTTCTTATCGTGTTGCAATACCATAATCTTTAAATTGTATGCATAGTGTTTTTCATGTGTCTTCTTTGTGCCATTATAGTTCAAATCATTCTCATGTTATTGATTGGAGTCATTTTCTTATGCAAATAATTGGGCCTTAAAGGTTGAAATGATATGCATACTGACTGACAAACTTGACAACTTCAATGCCATTTAGTCCACTAGGTTAAGGTCTAGTGGGATAGTTACAATCCTAGTCCATCTATTTGGGGGGATGCAACTAGGATGTGTCAATAGTTTCCCTATTTATTTTAGAACTTTTGGATGAATTTTGTTGAAGAGGGGATGTATGTTGTACCCTGTTTTTCTTTGAATTTATTTGACTAATATGTTTATTATTGTTTGAGGGTATTATGGATTCAAGAATGACCTAATTGGTTGATAGATATATGTATGGATGATGTGATCTAGACTTTTGGTTTGGTTTGGTTTGATTCTTTCTTGTTGTGTTAAATGTGTACATATATATTTTATGTTTTATGTTTTGATATCATTATTATGGTATGATATAGGAAGATTTTGTTATATGATGTGATTAATTATTGTGGCTTGTGAGTAGGTTGAACTACATCTTTATATTGATTCATGTGTCAATTGTTAGTGATAAGTGTTGTCATGGAATATTGAAAATGAATACATAGTTCCATGATGAAATCTATTCTATTTTATGATGCTATATATAGTTTTTCAAATGCAATGAGAAGAACTATAGGTGCATATGGAGTCCCAATCAAGTCAAGAATTTTCGACATAGGATGGGCTCAGATTATGTATGCTTGACATGCATATGATATTGATTATTTCTTATTCATAATTATTAGATAGTTATATTTGGTGTGCTTGTCTCTATATGTGTGTAGAGACAAGGAATTTTTTTCCAAATAAGCTTACATATGGGAAAAGAGTTGTATGAAAGTTGTGAAATGATATTTTACCTTTATGGAGAGGAAGTATAGGTTGTCTATTCCTACCTACTATTTTCCCTACCATGTAACAATTTGAAAAACATATGTTTTAGAGGGTAGGTTGTAGATTTGGCCAGTCAAGAGGTTATGCTAAGGGACACATAGTAAGGTATCAATCCTTATTCCATAGTGACCATTAGTCTCTCACCAATGGTGAAGGAGTTCGGTTAACTAAGCCCCAACCATCACCTCATTCTCAACAATTGGATAATGATACGTTAAGGACATGTGTGAACATGGCACCCTTGGCACATATTGATAGGTAGTACTTGAAGGGAATATAAGGACATGGAACCCTTGGTATTGGTGTATGTGTATTTGTATATATGAATACTCTAGGATAAAAATATCCATTGACATATCCACATTATTTTAGCATGGAAATTTAATGAACTTGCATGAGTGGTTTGATTGATCATATAGAATTATGCATATTTTTGGGAAAATAAATATAACTTACTTTTATAATTGGAAACATAAATGCATTTATAAAAGGGTGACTTAAATAGAGATAAAATAATTTTATTTAAATAGAAAATAACAATTTCATGTGCACCCACTCAATAAGGAGAAATAAAAGTGATCTAGGGAACATTTAAGAATAAAAATAAAAGAAAAGGTTGTGATGTGATGAATAATCTTTATGTTTAAGTTTAAATAAAAGAATTGCATGTGCATGGAGTGAAAAATGGGTGGGTGAATAATATGAAATTAGTAATTACAATAGTTAGTATTTTTCATGATAAGGACACATGTCATGAACTTGAAAATCTATATAATAAAAGAGGATTGGGATTGAGAGGTGTCTTTTGCACCCTAATTCTAGATGGTTGTCATAATGCTTAAATTTTTCATAGTGATTTTGTTTGAGTTTGGTATCAAGAATGTGCTAGTACCACAAGGATAGATACCTCAAATGCTATAGAGAAACCACACATTCTAGATGCTATATTTTGTACTTTTTTCGTACAACCCATTGTGACTTGGGGTTCGAGGGGAACAATAGTACCCTAAGGATATGGTATGGTGGTCAATTGGTAAGATGAATATATATTATACAAGGGATAATTGGAGGATATGGTATGGTGGTCAATTGGTAAGATGAATATATATTATACAAGGGATAATTGGAGTTGACACTTGGATCAAGATTTTAATTGAAGAATAGAAAAGAGAGGGTTTTTTAAACCTTTTGAAAATTGATACGAATTATGAAATTTATAGAAGTGTTTTACTTCTTTAACACTAAAAAAATGTTGTATCAAGTTTGAAATTTTTGAAAATTTCCAAAAAATTTATAATTTTTTATAACAACCATAACAGTCATTCCATAACAGTGATTAGAATAAGATTCAAAACCAACCTAAACTCTGTATAAATACCCATAGTCAATGCTTTCTTAAAAATATATATAAAAAAAACAAACAAAGACCCTTAAAGCCTACAATGATGCAGGCTACATGCATTGGATCACCATGCACAAGATACATGCATGTTTCCTTAATTTCCATGTCTACCCATATATAGGTTGTGCACTCTCTCGTCAATTAGGAAAGAAAATTTGTGTTTTGGCTCGAAACAAGAAGGGAGTTTCATTTATTGTTCTTTTATATTATGTTTTTTTTTCTATCTTTTCAAACATTTGACATTTGTTGATTGAATGATTTTAAACACATTTACGAGTTTGATTTAAAAATATTTAATTTCACTCGTGTGAGAGATTTCTTATTGAATACGTGGATTAATTGTATTATCAAACATTCAATTTTAAATTTGTACACAATTTGAGTTTTGGCTTGAAACAAGAAAGGAGATTCATTTATTGTTCTTTTATATTATGTTTTTTTTTTCTTTCTTTTAAAAGATTTGTTGATTGAATAATAAAAATGATTTAAACATATTAAATAGTTTGATTTAAAAATATTTAATTTCACTCGTGTGAGATTGAAAAGATTGATCTTGATTTCTTATTGAAGAAGTTGATTAATTGTATTATCAAACATTCATTTTTTAGATTTCGTACACTTATATGTTTGAAATTTGATACAATTGTAACCCTCTTCCAATTTAGGAAAGATGAAATTGTTATGATGGTATACATGAGAAAAAAAAACATTAAACTAAACGGTCTTTTGGTTGCATTAAAAGTATGGATTTTTCTAATTTGTACACTTATATGTTGAAATTTGTTACAATTGTAACCCTCTTCCAATTTAGGAAAGAAAGATAGAATTCCTATGATTGTATACATAGGAAAAAAAAAAAAAAAATCAAGTTAAAAGTTAAAGAGTTTGGTTGCATCAAAAGTATTGATTGATTTGATTTATGTTCTAATTGAATGTTATCCCAGTGTATATATACTCGTAAGGTTGAGGTTGGGTATTTTGTATGACTAAATCAATATTATAATTAGATTCTTAATGATTTGAAAAAAGAGTCATTTTTATGGTCTTTGATATTTTTATGGTCTTTGATATTTGAGAAAGTGTATATATATTTAAAGAAAGTATTAGTGTATATATATTTAAAGAAAGTATTGGTGCATATTATAAATGGACTATTAATTCTCCATTGATAATATTATGTTATTGTTGTAAAAAGAAAATCATTAAATAATTAGTATAGGCCTAATCATTGATATTTGAGAAAGTGTATATATATTTAAAGAAAGTATTAGTGTATATATATTTAAAGAAAGTATTGTTGCATATTATAAATGGACTATTAATTCTCCATTGATAATATTATGTTATTGTTGTAAAAAGAAACTATGAATCATTAAATAATTAGTATAGTCCTAATCATTGGGTTGTAAAGAGTTTTTTTTATTAAATTGGTAATTGAGCGAGAGTTGTCACTAGTTATTTGTTCCTTAGAAGTTATTGATATTGATATTTTTGAAGTGCATTTGATTTATCCATAAACTTAAGTGATATTATTGTGAATTTGAGAATATATAGGCATACATAACATTGTAATAAAAAAAAGAGTATTGAAATCAATGTGACTTATTTTATGTTGTTATTTTAATTGATGTAGTGATGTTAAAAAAATTAAAAAAAAATGAAATACCTTTTCTTTCATAAGGTGTGTGTTTTGTTTTAAGTTAACTCGTCATGTCCCTATTTTTGGATTCTCCTATTCTGCAGTGGAAATCATTTCAGCGGCTTGTCGGTAAAGAAAAGGGGAGTCAAAATGGGTTATTTAATGTCACTTAGTTAGGAGATGTCATGTATTTAAAGTGGCATTAGAATTAATAAACTACTTATCTATTAAAAGTGACTTTTAATCCTAAAGTGAAAGAAAAGGGGGATAAGAGTCATATTTGATTTAGTCAAAAATGGGACAAGGGTTACATTTTATTTGGTCAAAAAAGAGAAAGTTCTAGAAGGCATGGATAAATCATAAAAGGAGGGGTAGATCTTCACTTTGACATTATGATTTGATCTCTCATTTTGGAATTTCACTTAGAGCCATTCTTTCGTTGGGGTTTAACAAAAACCTTCGACTATTAGTTTGTTTTCAGTGGTGAAATATCCACCCTAGATGGACAAGAGGGGAATCCACCTAGGATTTCCATTAGATCCTAGACGAGAGGGGAATCCATCCAGTATTTCCATTGGAGCTTCAATTGGGATTTGGTTTTCAGTTGGAGATATACTGACTTGCACGAGACTAGCGAGGATTGAAATATTTAGGAGGTTTGCAGAGTTTTGAGGGATGGTTTTTCCTCTTGAGGATATTTTGTGGAATCCTCATGTGATCTAGGTGGATATCGATGGCCAACCACTTTTCCAACTCACTCAAAACAGTTTTCTAACAATTTTGGCAATTTACTATTTTTAGCAGTTTTTAACTTCTGGGACCATTTTGAGGGCCTAAATGAAGTTTTTTCGGGATAGAGATTCTCAATGATAGCCAAAGGCTCTGATTGAGCCCCCAAAATGAATCTCATCGACGATAAATTTCCAACGGGCTATCGTGCACCTAAAACGGAGATCAAATGAAAAAGTTACGACCCCCAGAAGTTGATGTACTAACTTACCCAAACGGGGCACATATGACTTTTGGTGCTTTATCTCCTAGGGTTAGGTTTTTGGATTTATAGGGTTTTTGAGATTCCTGTTTATTGTAAAAAGTCCTTCAAAGCCTCATTGTAATCATCTTCTTGCGAATGAGCACAACCGTCACATCTCTTCTCAGAGATAAGCCACCACCATTCCAACAAACTTATTTTCTGCTGCATTTTACAGTTTCAACTTATTTCCTTATTGAATAGAAAACCAATTTTATTGTATCTTTGTTATTCTATGTTAAGCATATTTTAATAATTTGTATTCATTTCGTTCTTCTCATAAAATCCATATCAGTGGTATCAGAGCGGTTTTCTCCTTGTCATCTTAATGTATGTCCCCAACGAGGTTAGGGTAAAAAGAATTGGGTCTCGAGATTGTTTCTATTGAGGACAAAAGATATTGCATGCCGAAGTGACCTCTCATGGCAGGAGAAAATAAATATGATGAGACAAGAGATCCTTTCAAAATGTTGCTTGAGGAATCCCTCACGCAACAAAGGAAAGAGATGAGGCGTTGCCCCCTTCAAGGTACAAATCAACTTCAATATTCCTATATTTGAAGGTCATATAGACAAAAATGTTGTAGACAAGTGGTTGAATCTACTAGAAGGGTATTTTTTTGTCCATAACTTTTGAAATAGATAAAAAATTACTTTTTCACTCCTTAAAGTCATTCCCCATGTCAAATATTGGTGGGAAACTTTCTGTGAGCAAAAGGAAATAGAGGAACCTTCATTATTTATAGTCGTGACCACTTGGGAATCCTTCAGAGATGTTATTAAGGAACAATACTACATTGTAGGAAGTTATGATGACTTTTACACCAAATGGACCACACTACAGTAAGAAAGAGACCAAGCAGTGCCAGAGTTCACAAATATCTTCCATACCTTGCGCACCAAGTTGGGTATCAAAGATTCAGAGTGACATCTGGTGCTCAAGTATCGCGGTACTTTGCAAGGAGGCCATCCAGATGAAATAGAATTTTTGGGCATCCTCTTCCTTGGAGTTCGTCTATAGATACCTTCATCAAAAATTGGGCGAAGTTAAAACAAAGAGCTAGCGACAATTTGGGCTTAGGAAAAACCCTCACAAAAAGCCGGGAGAGGCGGACCAACCCACAAAATAAAGGTGGAGAAAAGATGGGTGATGTCGGAAAATCAGTCAAACAACAAGCCAAGAAGGACAACGAAAAGACAAAGAAGATACCAAGAAGTGGTGCAACCATAGAGCCCTTGGCACTAACATTGTTGGCCGTAGCTCAATTACACAATGGTGGGCGAAGTGAAAGCTTATGAATCGGTCTGAGTTCATTTCTGAGTCAGAACCATAAAAGAGGAGACAGATCATTGATGTGGAGACAATGCCATCATTTATACCACCAAGCTCCAGCATGGTGGTGAGCGAGAAGAAGAAGGTGGGTGCCTCTTCCATTCACAGATGTGTTCTCCTTCTTCTGGCTCATCTATTTCATCATGTTGGAGCTTGGTGGTAGCCAGAATAAACTCATCTTAGTGTAGGTTTTCAAGTGGTTGGCCCTGTCGACAGTTGCACCACAACCCTACACCATTGGATGGCTCCGCCAGAAGCGATCGTAGCCAATAGTGTAGGATTATTAGAATGCGACATCAAGCCCTTCAAAGGCAATTATTGTGTAATGTTGCTCCTCTTGAAGTTTGTAATGTTATTTTAGACCAACCTTATTTATGGAAAAGCGTCATGTTGTATATGATTCTAGGCCTGCGTAGTGTTATTATTACTTTAAACATGAAATTGTATTGGATACCCGAGTCCCTCTAGTGTTATTTCCTTGATATTTTCCAAGAAGCGATCTCCGCATTAGCCAATAGTGTCGATTGTCGTACGACATCAAGCCCTTCAAAGACGAGGTATTGTGTAATGTTGCTCCTCTTGAAGTTTGTAATGTTATTTTGGGCCAACCTTATTTATGGAAACGTCATGTTGTATATGATTCTAGGCCTCGTAGTGTTATTATTACTTTAAACATGAAATTGTATTGGATACCCAAGGCAGTCCCTCCTAGTGTTATTTCCTTGATATTTTCCAAGCAATGCAGGAAGGTCATCTCTCAGACTAAGAAATGTGTCTTCTTCATGATTCTCTCTGAGAGTGAGAGAAATATTGTAGCCACATCCAGGGCCTCCGCAACTGATCTCTCCACACAATAGAAGAAAGTAGATAAGGTTGTGGAAGAATAATCATATATCTTCTCCTCTCCTACCGGGGTACGTCTACACTTCCAAGTCAAGCATCCCATCGATATGAACCCAGACACATTGCTACCTAATGGGCCAGTCTACCACCGCTCTCTATTAGAAAATGAGGAGATCAAGAGGCATATCGAAGAACTAGTCCACAAGGGGCAAATACGTCCCAACTCATCGTCCAAAACCGGTACCTGATTCCCCAAATCGACGACCTCCTTGATCAGATCACGGGGGACAAATACTTCAGTAAGATTCATCTGAAGTCTGGCTACCACCAGGTCCCAATAGAACAGACAGATGTATGGAATACCACCTTCAAGTCAAAAGAAGGTTTTTTTGAATTCTTGTTCATGCCCTTTGGTTTTCCAAATTCTCCAACAACGTTTATGAGGATGATGGATGATAACCTATGACCTTTCACCAATAATTTTGTAGTGGTGTATATGGATGACATCCTCATCTACAACAATACTTGGGAAGAACACTTGCAGCATATTCAGTAGGTTCTGAACACCCTATGGCAACACAAACTATATGCAAACTTGGAAAAATTCTCCTTCGGCATGGACATAGTCCATTACTTAGGCTACATTGTTGATCGACATGGTGTGCATGTGTATCTAGCCAAGATCCAGGTCATCCATGACTGGCCAGCCCCAACCACACTCATTGAAATTCATATCTTCTTGGGCCTCACCAATTTATATCGCAGGTTCGTGTTGGGATTCTCTCATATCACATGGGCCCTCAGCCAAGTAACCAGGGGTGGCGGTAAGGAAAAATTTGTGTGGGGCCTGTCCCAACAAATATCCTTCGATGACATGAAGAAGCGTTTGTGCCCATCCCTGGTACTTTCATTATTGGACCTGCAACATGCCTTTGAGATCAAGACAGATGCTTCAGACTATGTTTTGGGTGTCATTCTCACTCAACACAGCCACCCCATGGCATATTATAGTGAGACACTATCAAATGTTGTCTGTAAGTACCCTACTTACGACAAAGAAATGTACTCCATTGTGAAAGCCTGTCACTAGTTGAGACATTACATTATTGGGAAGGAGACAGTCATCCACACTGATCACAAGCCACTGCAGTGCATGCAGACCCAAGGAAAATTGCAGAATGACCTCCATTAGAAGGGGTCCACATACTTACAGTAGTTCCACCTCAACATTAAGTATAAAATAGGAAGTACCAACCGAGTTGTTGATTACCTCAACTGACCTCCAGTCGCGGAACTCACCATGGTTCTAGACTCTTACAGCCACAAGACCTCTGGATGGCCCCACCTCTACGAGATAGACCCTGAATTCACCACCACCTACCAAATTTTGGGTGCCAACTCAATGGTCGTTAATTTCCATATTCAAGATGGGTTGTTGTGTCATCTGGGCCATCTCTTCGTTCCATCAAGCAAGCACATGAATATTATTTGGGAAGATCAATACAGTTGGGTGGAAAGACACTTTGGCATCGAAAAGACAATGGCAATGTTGTAGAAACATTTCTAATGGTCGAAACTTCGACAGGAGTTTGGAAAGTATATTAGGTCATGTACACCCCTCTGTCTACTCCTGACAGGCCGTGGGAATCCATCTCAATGGACTACATGTCGGGCCTCCTGTCCACCAAAAGGGGAAATGAATTTGATTTTTTGATTGTTGATCACTTTTCCAAGATGGTGATTCTATCCTCCTAGAAGAAGAACATCACAACAGAAGCCACTACCAAGCTCTTCTTTGAACAAGTATAGGTACATTTTTGGATCCCACAAATTATTATCTCAGACCGTGATAGTTGGTTCCTCATCACATTCTAGTCGAGCCTCTTGTCACTACTGGATACCAAGCTCACCAAATCCACTGCCTTCCACCCCCAAACAGATGGCCAAACTGAGGTCATCATTCGAATGATAGTACATATCCTGTGCATGTACAATTCAAAACACCCCCACACATAGGATGAGAGTCTTCCCTATGTCCAACATAGCTACAACTGATCCCTACATAGCTCAAATGACCACAACTGCTTTTAGGTGGGGTTGGGATTCCAACCATTGGGCCCCATGGATGTTGCAATACCCCTGGTGACCACTTCAGTCGACTCATCCCCTGCTCCACCAGAACCTGACAAAGCCACCTGGTTCATTGAAAATATTCAACACATCCTCCAACAGGTTCAGGATATTCTACAGAATTCTAATGCCAAGTACAAGCAACACCATGATCAACATCGGGTGCCACATAAGTTTCAGGTGGGAGACAAAGTTTCGTTGCACTTACAGAAAGAATGCCTTGCATGGCCCCATCAGAAGCTTAGACCACTCTGCTATGGGTTGTAAACCATCACCAAGGCTATGGGTGACAATGATTTTTAGATCAACATTCCCGCTTTCCTTGGCATGCACCCAGTCTTCAATGTGGCTCTCCTTCGGCCATATTTCCCAACATTATTGGACACCTCAGAGATAGCAGAGCAGTTGACACCAATAGAGATCAAACATGACTGCATGCAATAGGAATATAGTGATCATATTGTGGACACACAGATCAAAGGAACTCAACAACAAAGGATCCAACTTTATCGAGTCGTTAAAGCAGGGCAACTCCTGCACCAAGGCAAGTGGCTCACCCGGGGCCAAATTCAGCAGAAATTTCCTCATCTGATGGGAGAAATCAACGCAATGGAGAAAAATTATTCGTAAGCAGGGAGGATTGATCCATGTGGATATTGATGGCCACCCACCTTTTCCAACTCTCTTAAAATAGTTTTCTATCAATTTTGGCAATTTACTATTTTTAGCAGTTTTTAACTTCCGTGGCCATTTTGAGGGCCGAAATGAAGGTTTTTTGGGATCGAGCTTCTCAATCATATTCAAAGGCTCTTACTGATCCCCTAAAATGAATCTCCTCGACGATACCTTTCCAACGATCTATCGTGTGCCTAAAATGGAGATCGTATGCAAACGTTACAACCCCGAGAAGTTAATGTACTAACTTACCCAAACGAGGCCCATATGAATTTTGGTGCTTCATCACCTAGGGTTATGTTTTTGGATGTCTAGGGTTTTTGACATTCCTTTTTATTTTAAAAGGGCCTTCATATCCTTATTTTAATCATCTTTTTGCGAATGAGCGCAACCGTCGCATCTCTTCTTAGAGATAAGCCGCCACAATTCCAACAAGCTTGTTTTCCGCTGCATTTTACAATTTCAGCTTATTTCCTTATTGAATAGAAAACCAATTTTACTATATATCTGTTATTTTTTGTTAAGAATGTTTTAATAATTCATACACATTTCGTTCTGCTAATAAAATCTGGATCATTGTGCGATGAGTACAGGGTGTCTCATGAGGCCCCACTTGTTTTCCAACCATGTCATGCAAGGAACCACTGGTTAACCAGTTTTGTCCCACGATGACCTCTGTGAACTAGCAGAGACATATGAGGTGCAAGTAGATAGATCGATGAGTTCTTGGATTGGTTCGATCTATTCCGACAAATGGTTTTTGTATGAGGGTATTCACCAGAAGGGACAAAAACATCACTCTTAGCTTCATAGGATTGCATTTTAAGTGGTCTTTGATGTATTGAAGTTGTTGCAACATCCTTTAGTTGTCTATTCAGATCTTCATTTATATTTATTTTTGTTAGGGATTTATTGTAGCTACTATGGAATCCATTAGGCCTTGTATTTTTGTTCAAACCATAATAAAGATTTTGTGGTTATCTCTTCTATTTTTCTGTATAAGGGAATGCATGCAATATATTGTCTATCATTTGAAATATATGCAAGTAAGAAGCCACAACAACATTAATACCAATTGTTTGAAAAAATTACACAAAGAGAAACAATATTTTGGAAAACAAACATAATATTTCCCATCCATCCTACTTGGGGATATTACAGTGGTATCAGAGTTGGTGATCTTTCCAGTCTGTAATTGCATGGTTTACAGAAAAAATAGAAGTAAAAATCAACATGCACAAGGGGATGATAGAACTTATGAAAACCATGATAGGAGATCAGAATAATATGGTGAGGGCATGGGAGGAGCTACACTTATTAGCTGAGAAGAAGGGCAAAAGGCCCAAATCTAGAAGTTGTTGAAGCCAAAATCTAAACTCATGATGGGGGTTTGGCAGAATCGTAGGAGAACATGCATGCATCTAACCGTGTTGAGGATGTGTGCATAGAGGAAGACCAACCAACAAATTATAAAATAAGATATGTGACCGATGAAACTAGTGTGTTAGATGGAGAAAATGAGGATGCAACATCTTTTCCTACTTTTGATTATTGAATTTTTTTATATGAGATCGATCTTGTATATGATATGATGTGTGTGATCAATCGATTATTACAATGATGAATGTGTCATATATAAAGAACATATGGTGACCATTCATGAAAGGATGTGTCCCTTGGATAATAAATAACTACTTATTTATTATATATATTTATACCTTATATTAATAATATTATTTAATAATTATTAATTATTAATCTAGGAGAATGTCTTCCCAATTTTTTCCAGACATCAACACTCACTCTCAATGAGGGAGACATTTTGCATCATGTCAAGCTTCTCTCTAATGTATACAAACTTCTCCCTAGACTCATGACACTTATCTATTAGTCTTGGGATATGCCTCTCTCCCACATGAATCGAGGGGAAATTCCATCTGATCTAATTGAATCTCTTTGAGATCAAGATCACTTTGGGTCTGCATGTGATAACATATATCATATCAAATATTTATCATTCCTATTCAAATCAACATGACTAAGGACAAATACCACACCAGGGCCATTCACCACAGGTACACCCCTATGAGTGAATTCCAGCCCGATGTTATCTGACACGTGGAAAGAACCTCCAGCACTTCGATTCCATATCACTCCTTGTCATGATCAAGGAAGGAATACACATGGGCCCATTTTACCACAAGCATACCCTTGTGATATATTTATCTTATCTCCCTTTTTCTGCAGGCCAATCTAGAAGAAGGTCCACCCGATGCTTACTAGGGACATTCACAACAGGTACACCCATGTGGGTGAATGTATGCCCAATGATGAAACATCAAAACTCCCTCTTATCTAGGGAGGTATCTTTCCACGTTCTCTTCATCTAGTAGTCCACTGAGTACTCTGCAATCAACTAGTAGGACACATATACTACCATGCCATCAGTAGCTCAAATCATCTGCCACAATCTCTATGACTATTCTACAATCAACCAGTAGCACACAACTACTTCCAAGTAGTCTGGTAGTCTCCATGGAAATCAACTAGTAGCACACAACTACTACAATGTCAGTGAATGGAACACAAATATTTCCAAGTCAAATATTTTCTAGTGGTACACAACCACCGCCAATGGTACACAACCATCGTAGTAGCGCAAATCTACTATCTAGTGAAACACAATCACTGCCATTGATACACAACCACCGTAGTAGCACACAACTACTATCCAATGACACACTGCCACCACCATTGGTACACAGCCACTGTAGTAGCACACATCTATTGTCCAGTCACACAAAATCATTGATAGTGGTACACAACCATTGTAGTAGTACACAATTATTTCCCAGTGACACATAGTCACCGCCATTGGTACACAACCACCAGAGTAGCACACACCTACTGTCCAGTGATACACAATCACCGCCATAATCTCACAACTACATAGAAATCCACTAGTATCACAAACCTACTAGCATGATGTCCAATATCACATAGCTACTACCATAGTATCACAAATATGATGTGATGTTTCTTCTCTCCAAGTAGTTTTATTCACAAATAGCCACCTTGCATGGCATAGGAAAGACTTGTACATTAATGTACATTACTCCCTGAGTCACCTCACATTATTGATCTAGGAAATCCTAGGCCAAAGGGGTTAGTCGGCTAGAAGAAAAATACCACACCTCCCTCTCAATTAGGGTGGGAATTCTTCATCACGCCAAGCTTGTATATGAAGTAATCATACTTCACTCTAGACAAAGGCTTGGTGAGAATGTTTATTATACACTCATCCATGTATATGTATTGGAGCTCCACAAATCCACAACTCCTCATATTCCACTCGTTCTTTCTAAGAGAACCCTCTTGTCATGAACCTCTCTTTGTACTTTTTGATGTTGTCATCTTTTGTATGCTTGTTCTTGTAGATCCACTTGCAATTCACCACTGACTTCCCCTCAAGTCTACAATCATTATATACTGCATTTGTGGCTAACACTCTTTGAAAGAGCTAATTTTATCTCAACACCATAATCGTTCTTCCTCACTGACCTCTCTTGATAGTCTTTCCACTTTCCAAAGTACACAACATCATGGTAACCACCACATCAAAAAATTGACACAAGCTTGATGTGATCTTGACTACAGATGGTTTTGTCACTGCTTCTCATGACCATATCTATCACTCCTCATCAAATAATCATGTTTATATAGAACACCAACAACACCCATTAAAACTATTAAATAATCTATTGAAAATAAGTATAAAATCCCATTGGTCTGGTGCTTAACCAAGCCCAACCTACAAGCCCACAATGTTATTCAACTACAACAATTATTGTGCTTGGATTTGGCATCCTCCCCATTGCCTTAATAAGTATTAAAGTGGAGAGGATTGTTCAAGTAATTTGTACTGATGATATTTCCTCCACCAAAGAAAATATCTAGGTTCCAAATTCAAACTATACTCTAGAGAGAGAAATGAAATTTTGTGCACCTAATTGCAGATAAACAAATGCAGAGACAAAAATCTACCCACCACATCTTGGATAATATATTTAAACTTTAAAGGGAGTGAACCTAAGCCATATTATATAGTGCTCGCCTCTAACACAATCATGCATCAGTTTCAATCAACACTACCATCCTTGATTCTTTCGAACACCAGCCCTCTGATCTCTTGGAAGGTTCCCTTTCACAAATTCTCAAATAAATTTCAAAAATAGAACTGAATTAAGAATAACATCTGAGCAAGTTGCGACAAATTCCTCATAGACAACTACATAACCAACTATGGTTGAATTATTATTGTTGCTATTGATGGTGATGGTGATTGTGGAGCCTTCGTGTTGAACCCTGATTGTCACCCTCAATATTCACTCCTTTCCCATTGAAGTCATCCGTCATCAAAGAGTGACCCCGTCGATTTCCCAAGTTCCAAGGAATGGAAAATTCATTGAAGTTTCAAAAGTTGAGATTGATATTCCAAAGATAGGAAGGATGAGTTAGAATTTGAAGTCTAATATCAAATGTCGAAGGTCATACATGCCAATAATTGAAGGAATATGCTTCTGTTTCACAAAACACAAGCTATCTCTCTCATTTTCTTGGGCCCTCTCGTGAGGTATTCAAGCCCAATACTGCTCTAATACCATGTTGAATTTTTTTATATGATATCGATCTTGTATATGATACGATGTGTGTGATAAATCAATTATTACAATGATGAATGTGCCATATATAAAGAACATATGGTGACCATCCATGAAAGGATGCATCCCTTGGATAATAAATAACTACTTATTTATTATATATATATTTATACCGTATATTACAAATATATTCTTTAATAATTAGTAATTATTAATTTGGGAGAATGTCTTCCCGATGTTGTCCAAACATCAACATTCATAACCATAAGGAGATAGTACAATCATCCGATGTTGAGGATTCAACATCTCTCGCTATGTATGATATTGAGGATGAGGATGGTTCAAGTAGGAGTGTAACACTTCATCCCTTTTATGACATGTATGATGATAAATTATGATTGTACCAATATATGAAAGAGATTGAGGGCTATGTGTGGAGGATGACAATGAATGGGTTGATTCATGGGACAAGATAATATCATAAAACTTGTATGAGGAGGGTAGTCCACATTGCACGAAATCATTTAATGAGTCAATTGGTTCCTTGTATGGCATCCCACACCACATGATGAAATAAAATTGAGTGACTTGGAGAGCCAACTATTGGTCACATAGGATAAAATTGTGCAAGTGTTGACAAAGGAAGATGGTGTTCATAAATTCATTGAAGACCTCATGTGGAAAACCCATATGGAGGAGAGGAAAAAGGGGATTGCAGATAGAGTCACTAGTACCCAATTTCACATCATCAAAGATGCACTAGAGAATATGAAATTTAATTATTTGTAATTGTTCATGGATATGAACCTTGATATTAAGCTCGTTGAAGATAAGGATGGGGAGATTTAGGATCTTTGTTTCCAACTTAGTTTGACAAAATCTGCATTGTTGACAGTAGTAGGGACTCCATCATATTTGGCAGCAGTGGCACTCATGACTTGAGGGAGGAGCCCCTTGTGATGATTCCACACAAGGCACATTCAAATTTGCAGGTGTATGAGGAGAGGTTTGACATAGAGGGTTTTGACCGTGCACCTATTTTTCATTATAAGGATCATGATTTGTTTTTTTGGCTCAAGGATTAGCTATAAATGACGTAATTGAGAAAATTCCTTATGGACCAGCTAGCAAGGAAGTATATCCACTAGTTGATTGGGGATTGAGTAAAGGAAAAATGTGGATATATCACTTTGGGATCCAGGTCCAGTTGATATTATTGGATTGATTGACATAGTTGCACATATAGGATACATGGTGATACATGATGATACATTCGTATGCAATAGTATACAAAAATATACTATGGTGTACCATGGTGTACAGTGGGTTTTTGGGAGGTTTCCCTTGGGGAGACCTCCAGACATGGATTTCAAACATATCATTGAGTTTGATTCATCCATGGTTGATGAGTGGACATATGATATTCATAGAGAGAAATATTCCTTGGATGTTGATCTTCTATTGGATATCCTCAGAGCGGGGATAGATATCATGATATGTTGGACTAAGATTTTCGTTAGACCAAAACCCATAGGCCTTAGTCTCAACCAAAATCATCAGAGTTAGGATCCACGAGAGGGGTTTAACCATTGTTGCAAAACTCACGGGAAGCATTGAACCCAATGTGCAACAATATCCCCCCCAACATGAGTTGGGTGAGTTTTAAACTTGAGACTTGTCTCTCTAATATCATTTGTTGGACTAATATTGTTGTTAGAAAAAAACCCCGTAGGCCTTAGTCTCCTCCACAATCGTCAAAGTTAGAATACACAATAGGGGGTTAACCCATGCCACGAAACTCACGAGAAGTGTTGAACCCAATGTTCAACAAGATACCTGTAGGATATCTCTCAGATGTTACCTTGAGTCCTTGGTCATGTAAGCAACAAGAATTGTTCTTAGACTTCTTTAAGAGTTTTTCTTAGACTGCTTTAAGAACAAGCCCAATACCCATCAAAATATAAATTATTAAAATAGGTTTATACTTGAGTGGATCAACAAGACTAAGTAAGAAAGGGAGAGGGAAACAAACTGTCTACAGAGGCATTCCATTGGGCATGGAGTCATGTCATAACATCCTATAAATCAAAGGAAATAAAATTGTATACTAGATAAAGGTTTTATATAATTATGTTTATAATCATAGAGAATATGAAAAAAATGCAGAACATCCATTATACAAACATCCTTTCTGCAAATAGATTAAAGAGTGCTTAAACAATAAACAATGATTAATAGGAAAGCTACAACAGATCTTCTACTGCTCATGAATCCATTAATCAATGGAATCTATGATCCTCAAAGAATTCAATATATTTAATAAAGAAGATAAGGTAGAATTACAACAAATAAAAACAACATCTGATAAATAACTTCTTGAATATTCAATGGCAGAAATGCTTACAGAACAGGTCCTCAGGATTTACAAATAAGCACACACAATATTTTTCTCCTCCTAAAGCCCCTCTCTAGTCTAGAACTAAACCCTTTAATTAAAAAAAACAAGTTCTATATATAGTGTATCATTTCTTCCTACACTAAATAGGTCGAATCCCAAGTGGTTGCGTTGGATTCCCATTTCTCTAGGAGTTGTTACAACAAGGTTAAACAAAAAAATCCACTTAGCTCCTATTTTTTTGGATGTAATAAATTCCTTTTGAAATAGGTCATGCTTCTTGATATGGTGATAGAAAACATGTCACTCATATCCAAATACCTCCTAGGAAACCATTCTAACTACCTAAGACGGGTGACAACCCTCCTACAACTCAGATTCCAACAAACTGTCAAATTCGCAGCGTATGCACTGCAAACTTTCCTATAGGTGATGATTTCAATTTTTCTCCCAAACTACGAACTAGGTCGAGATGATTTTTGGCCATAAATTCACTACTATTATGATTCGTCTCCACAAATGTTTTTATAAGAACCCAGATCAACATTTAAAATTTATGATGTAAATACGATTTTGTTGTGTACTAATTTGTTATAAATTGTTTCAATTTCGCAGTTCACAGCGCCTCTCCAGGATCTGCTGGGAACTTTTCTGTATATGTCATTTTCCCCTCAAAACATATCATTTTCATCCAAAACTGTGCAAGAATCCTTAAAAACATTTGTTAATGCTTGATACAACCTTAGGGTGTCCTCTCTGCATATTCTCACAAAAGCCAGACAATTCTCTCTGAAATGCCTCTATAAAAGATGGATATGAATTGAATAATTGAAATTCATAGGGATCAATTATAAAAATATCTCCTCCTTTAAGAATCTTCTTCCCTTGTTGAGTGTCCATGACAACCAGGTTAAAACCCCTCCTTTGATAACGGTTGCTACCGAAGCATGTGATGAAAACAGATAAACGAGGGTTTACTGCTTGATTTTGCAAGATAGGGTTTGCTGACAAAATAAGACATGGGAGGAGATGATGAAAACCCATAACTAAGTAAAACCTCAACACAGGAAAAATCGATGAACTATATAAAACAAATACTGTGCAGTGCAATTTTTGAGTTTGCAGCGTGGAGATGAAGTTTGTAGCAAATAGATTTTAGACTAGGGCTTTAGTCAAAATGGTTTGCAGATTCAAAGGTATGGAAAGGAATATAATTTTGAAAGAGATGATATTTCATACCTAGGTGAAAACAAATTCAATGAGGGTTTTATCAAATGAGAAAACAAAGGGTTTGTAGCGCATGCAACGAAACAATTTGTAGCAATAATAGTAAATTGCAACAGATAGAGTTATGGCTGTAAGAAAATGATGAAATTGATATTTTTGAAATGAAAAGAAGAAAATTGGGTTTGCATAAGGTTTAAGATACAAGTATTGTATATGTTGACCAAGTAAAAGGAGTTTGTAGTGCAAATGATATGAAACATTTTGCAGTGAACAAAAAAATTGCAGCAATTAGGGTTTGATGGTAATCAATCTTTAGGAAATAGAAATTAGGAATAAATAAGAGTACTTATATATAGGGCTCACTCCTTGTTTGTATAAAACCCAAACCAATTAGTCTCTCATGTTTTTAATCCACCATCAATCTGCTACAAATAGTTGACAGCGCCAGGAATCTACGACAACAATTAGTCTACAGCACTTTCTTTGCAAAAGGAAATGAAGATGGAAAATGATAAAATACCCTTTTGAAAATGATCCTTTAGAGATTATTGATGAAATGATGGCATTGAAAACTAAACTTCATCATTAGAGACTTTTACAAAATGGTATTCATAAAAATATTTCACATATGATTTATTTTTGAATTGTTGCGAACTTTTAGGAGAGTCTCTTTACTCCTGAACATTCCATGTTTTAACATCTAGCATCATGGGATATGGCATGATCCCTATGATATTCCAAGAAAAATGGAGTTCTAGTGCCTTATCCATTAGGCTATGGATTCTTATTGTTGACTTATTGCAAATAAAGAAACCAAAAGAAACAAAAATGCTCGTATGATGAGCTTATTCCCCTACTTCTAACCTAATCTTTGAGATGTTTGATTAGTTTAAATAAAAAATCAAGTGTAGCCATTCAAGGACCTTGTCTACTGATTGAATTCCTTGCATAACTCTGCTTAATGGAAATTCAAATTGAAAATTAAATCCAATCTGATAACTCATCCGGTTTGAAGAACCAATTCCACTGACTGATTCTAGGTAACTCAAAAAGGTATTTTTCTCTAATGTTTCCAACATAAATGCAAAAGGATATTGAAGAATATGTGTGAATACCACTTTTTGACTGATAAAAAGGAAAGAACAACCTGTGTCTATATTTTCCTCCCATTCACAAGTATAGAGTAACATACAAGCTTCTTTCTTCACTATATCATTTTCTTCAAATGTTCATGGTTCTTGTTCTAATTTTTCAAATGCAAGATCATTCTCAGAACAAATGTCAACAATCTGATTATTTTCCTTATCATGCATTTAAACCTCAATAAAATAATCCATATAGAGAACCATAGGATCACTAAGAACATGGAAAGGTTTTTGTTGACTTATAATTTTATCATTATGTTCCAAAACACTTGTGTGATTTTGCAGCTCAACTCTCTCTTCTATATAAGAAACTTCAATTTTTCTTTCAAAATATTAAATGAAGAAAATCGTAAGTAAAATGACTTACCTCCAACTAATTCACAATTTTCCCTATGATTGAGTTCATAACTATCATAAATGGGTTGAATTCTTTCATAAGACTGCTGAAAAAAATAATTTTCTGGGTGAAAGGATATTGTACTGATGTTTTTTTGGAAATCATCCTCACCATAGTTATTTTACTCATCATATATAGGTAAACAAAGGCTTCTTGAATATCTTAAGTAAAAAAATTAGATACAACAACTTTCTCTTCAACGGGATGCTCTGCCAACTCCTTCTCATGGAATCCTTCTTGTTCATGTTCATTATCAACTCAATTTGCATTCCCCTCCTCATCCTTAACTTGATCTGAAAATTTCTGAGAGATTTAAGATTATCCTCAAACCTTTTGGGATCAATGAACATTGTTGCAAGGTGATGAACCTCCTTTCTAAGATAAGAGAGACAAATTTGTTTGAAGAGTTGTTACATAACATAGTCTAGCAACAGTTTCAATGAAGAGTTGTTACATAACATAGTCTAGCAACAGTTTCAAGAGGTCAGATATCTAAAGGCATGTTGTAATAAAAACTATAAAACTTCCTATTGAAAATATAAATAGCTTCACCCTCCCCTCTTTTCAAATCATAAAACTCAGCTAAGTACAGGTCAAGAGATTTTTTCTCTCCCCAATACCTTGAAAATTCACCAAATAACTCATCCCACAAACCAATGGAACTAGCCTCTATATTTTTAAACCACAAAGCAACATCTCCAACCAAAGATTTGGTAAATAACCTCATAACAACATCCTCATGCATGATTTTCAAATTTCCAATGACATTCTTAAAAGCTCCCAAATGCTTCTCAGCTATACTATGATCTTCTACAAAAAAAAGAGGAAGATACTTTAAAAAATTGGGAGGGAAAGGATGAAGACTAGATGGTAGTTTTAAGGGTTTAAACACGTTTTCTCTTTTTTTGGATTGAATATCAGTGGGTTGAAAGTGAGGTTCAATGGATTGATTGAAAATTCTAGCAGTGGTGGTAGAATATGGTACTATGATCAGATAAGGTAGTGAATCATTTGTATCATTCACATGGTTACAGGGTTGCTCATGTTTAGGAAGGATTTGAATACAAACATTGTTTTTATATGTTTTAGATGAAGGACTAGGGTCAACATCAACTATGTAAGAAGAATGCAGACCTTCTTCTTTCAAGGATGGATATATAGTAGTTGTATTATGGTCATCGTAGTAAACAAAGTAAAGGATGATTCTCTTGATATATGAAGGAAAGTACAGGAAATAATTGATAAAAAAAGAATATGATCTCTTGAAGAAAACTTATATATTGATACCTGGAATTCCTGTGTCTTCCTTCAATTTTCCATTTGAGCTCATTCCTGAGTGGAGCCTTGTAACTTGATTTGAATCACCAACAAATGTGTGGAGTCACTATGGTAAAAAATTGTAGTTTGTTCTGTCACCAATCCTTGCTCACCATCAACAACTAGTAGTAATATTTGTCACACATCCCATGGAAGATATTAAACTTCATCCCCAAAAACAACACCAAAAATGTAAGCACCAAGAGTTGTTCTTAGACTTCTTTAAGAAAAATCCAAGTACCCATCAGAATATAAATTATTAAAATAGGTTTATACTTGAGTGGACCAGAAAGACTGAGTAAGAAAGGGAGAGGGAAACAAACTGTCTACAGAGGAATTCCATTGGGCATGGAGTCATAGCATCCTACAGATCAAAGGAAATCAAATTGTATACCAGATAAAGGTTTTATATAATTATGGGTATAATCATAGAGAATATGACAAAAAGGTAGAAAATATATTGTACAAACATCCTTTCTACAAATAGATTAAAGAGTGATTAAACAATAAATAATGATTAATAGGCAAGCTACAACAGATCCTTTGTTGCTCATGAATCCATCAATCAATGGAAGCTATGATCCTCAAAGACTGTAATATATTTAAGCAAGAAGATAAGGTTAAATGACAACAAATAAAAACAACATCTAATAAACAACTTCATGAATATTCAATGGTAGAAATTCTTACAACACATGCCCTTAGGATTTAGAAATAAACACAATTTGTTTCTCCTCCTAAAGCCCATCTCTAGTCTAGAACTCACCCCTTTCATTAAAAAAAAAAAAATCTATCTAAAGTGTATAATTACTTCCTACTCTAAATAGGTCGAATCCCTAGTGGTTGCATTGGATTCCCTTTTCTCTAGGAGTTTTTACAACAAGGTGAAACACAAAATCCACCTAGCTCCTATTTTTTTGGATATTGTCTATTGTGATAAATTCCTTTTGAAACAAGTCATGCTGCTTGATATGGTGATAGACAACATGTCCCTCATTTCCAAATACCTCCTAGGAAACCATTCAAACCTCCTTAGACAGGTGTCATCCCTCCTACAACTCATATTCCAACAAACTTTCAAATTTGCAGTGCATGTGCTGCAAACTTTCCTGTAGGTGATGTTTTCAACTTTTCTCTGAAATGATGAAAATGATAATCATTAAAATATTTGAAACATGAAGAATTATATTAACACATGACAAAGTTTTCTCTAATGTATAAGTATATTATGATTCATCTCCACAAAAAAAATTTGAAGAACCCATATCGACATTTGAAAGTTATGATGAAAATATGATTATGTTGTGCACTAATTTATTGTAAATTGTTTCAATTTAGCAGTTCGCAACACCTCTACAGGATACGCTGCGAACTTTCCTGTAGATGTAATTTTTCCCTCAAAACATATTAGTTGCAACCAAAAATCTGCAGAAATCCTTAAAAACCTTTGTTAATTCCTACTACAACTTCAGGGTGTCCTCTCTGTATATTCTCACAAAAATCTAGGAAATTCACACTTTGAAATGGCTCTCTGAAAGATCAATCTGAACTGAATAATCGCAAGTCATAAGGCTCATCCCTAATAATATATCATCCTTTATGAATATTCTTCGCTTGCTAAGTTTCCATGACAACCAAGTTAAAACCCCCTCCTATGATAAGGGTTGTTATCAAAGCATGTGATGAAAACTAATAAATGAGGGTTTATTGCTTGATTTTACAAGATAGGGTTTGTTGAAAAAATAAGAGATGGGAGGAGAGGATAACAACCTATAACTGAGTAAAACCTCAACACAGGAAAAATAAGGAAACTATATAAAATAGAGAATTTGCAGTGCAATTTCTCAGTTTGCGGTGCACAGATGAAGTTTGCAGCAAATAGATTTTAGACTAGAGTTTTAGTCAAAATGGTTTGCATATTCAAAGGTATGGAAATGAATATTATTTAGAAAGAGATGATATTTCAAAC
>SNQJ01S0031386.1:11393-24462 GCA_010110895.2 Picea sitchensis
ATAATTTTCCTCATAATCACACCTTCAACTTTCACCATTGTTGATTGAATATTTTCACAACAATTTTCCAATGAAGCACAAATATGGGGAATGCTTCATGCCACATCATTCACAATAGTAACCTCTTGTATGTTGTGAACAACCTTATTTATTTTTCTTTTATGTAGAAAACCGTTGTACGTGTGGTCATCTCCACAACCCCAAAGTATCTCTTGGCCTCTTTCCCAATGACTCAGCTACTTATGTCCCATTTTGAGGTACTTACACAATTTCTATATAAATAAGGTTTGAAAATGTTCTCTCTTCTTTATTTCCTCTCTCTCTTCATGTCCCTCCAAGAATTTGGGACTTATGATTTTCCTTTGTCAGCTTGATCATAATGGTGTTTGTCCATTTAGATTTCTTCCTCAAGTGTCTAAGGCTCATCAAATGTAATCATGTGATTTCTAGGATGGAGGTAGTCCACTGAATAAACGTTTTATTTTTATTTTCTCATATATGACATGCTTAACATACCTTAGAATCTTTAGAAATTATATTACATACTCATCCATAGATATTTGTCCTGGTTCAAACTTATGGAACTCATGCACTTTACCTTTGTAATAATGGTCAGTAAGGCACTTTTGATGAAAAATATATTTTTGACCATTGATCTACCTACCTTTCGAAGATGATCCCACCAAAAAGAAAACAAATTCCATTCATATTGAATATGAAAACTTTGGACTTTATATTTATAGTCTAGTACTCATGAACTTGAAAGTATTATCTCATTCTCAAAAGCTAAGTATTGTTGGGATTTTTGTGTTGTGTGTACAACTAAGTCCCGATTAGCATATTGGAACACTAATGACTAATACCACATAAATAATGTTTTACTTAAAGAAATAAAGAAAGATAACTAGNAGAGATTGTTTTCCTGGTTAAATGTTTCTAGGGTAAAATTGGTTTTATGTGTGCTTGTTGATATTTATACGTGTGTGGATTTTGTGTTTTATTTAATATTTCTCCCTCCAAGAATTAACACATGGTATCAAAGCATGGGTTGACCTAGAATCTCTCATGAGAGTGGTATGATTTTGGGAGAATGGGAGATGAACCATATTAATGTCACATGGAAATGGACCTCTAGTGGAAGCACATAAAGGATGGCATCTAAGGAAGTATTTTTTGAATGAATTCTTGATTTGGATTATTGTATTAGGAGTAGAGAGGAATACAAGAAAATAAATAGGTAGATGCTTCAAGCATTGTTTTATTAGGAACAATTGTAATCATTTTTATGGAGTTAATTTTTTGTCACATGTAGAATGGGCATATGGATGTAATAGCTATTTAGGCATGTGTACCCTTGGTTTGAAATTTCACCAGCGTAAAGTCTATATGTAGACATAGTTGATAGAGGAGGGGTTAACCTTCACTTGGTCATAGAGTAGATAAGATAATGTAACATCCCTAGTTTTAGTCCCCACAAATTATAATGCAATGCTATAAATGTGATTTAGGCTGGTGAGTTGCTTTGTTTGGGGTGAAGAGCCCATATTGATTAATGTTGTTGAGGGTCGAATTGTATATTATGTATAGTCCTTGTGGTCTATTTTTAAGGATTTTTCTTTTGAATGATAGAATTTTTATTGGTATGGTAAATCCCTCACCTTGGGTTTGCACTTCATGCCACTTTGAAAACCCTACCAATTTGTCCCTGGTTTCTCCATTTCTACTCTAAACAATAATGTAATAAAACCAATATTATAAACCCCCATGGGATGAGCTCATTTTTGGAAGGATTTTGTCATTTTGATCAAATATTTTAAGAGGAATTAGGGAAAATTCATTAAATTTCAATTTTTGAGATGTTGCAGGATCCTTATGTCATAATGGAAAACAACATTGAAGCGATGCTCACATGTAATAATTTTTTGGATTATTAATGCTATATCCTTCCATGGGGTATTCAATACATCTCTTTGAAGTCCTTTCTTCTAAATATCATGCATGTGCAAGGGGATACTTATGATTTGTGACCAATTGTCATTTGGCATCTTGAGGTTCTTCGACCATTGTTTGCCCTCCAATTTCAATATGGTAGCTTGGATGATGGTTTCTTCATTAAATGGAAATGTTAACACTTGAACTATAGTTGTATGCCTATTGAAATGTTGGGAAAATTCCATGGCTATAGATGAGTTCGAACCCTAAAATCATTCAATGAATGATAGCCATCCTACATGAGAAAAAAACATTCAAGGCTTCAGGATTCTATCGAATAATGTCAATGTTATCAAGCTCGGTTCGATTCTGGGCTTCTCCCATCTTCAATAAGTTTATCTATGCACACAAAGATTACTTTGTTTTTCTACTTATTTAACACATAGGTTATCTCATTCGAGCCTTATGATAATTTGGTAATGAGGATAATCAACCAATTTTGATAATAGCCTGATGTTTTAATGATGACAATCCTCATACATATGATATAATGATTTTAATTGGTACAAGATTTGACATTTTGTAGCAATGATGAATATGTATGTGAGTTTTTGAACTAGGGTTTTCCAATCGAAAACTTAGTTGATGATTGTTTCATTCATAAAATAATTAGGCCTTTTTAATTCTTTTCATATGGAAATGAAAAGAAATAGGAATAAAAAAGTATTAGGAAAAATGAAAACTATGGACTAGAACTCATATTTTAGGGGGAAATATGGACAAGTTTAATCTTGGGTTGTTTTTTACGATCATTTTTGTAGCAAAACCTAGATTTGAACTATGTATTTTTAGATCAAAACTTAGTATTCATGATTTTGTCTCTTTCGAGGGATAACTATATGGACCTCAAATGATTTTCAAATTGAAATTGAAAAGGAATAAGGATAAGAGTTTTTAGGCAAAATGAAAAAAAATAATGGACATGGGATAACATATTTTTAGGAAAAGGAGAATATGGATAGGGATAAGGTATTTTTAGGGAAAATGTAAACTTAATTGGATTGATTTCAATCTTTTGAGTNTCAAGCTCGGTTCGATTCTGGGCTTCTCCCATCTTCAATAAGTTTATCTATGCACACAAAGATTACTTTGTTTTTCTACTTATTTAACACATAGGTTATCTCATTCGAGCCTTATGATAATTTGGTAATGAGGATAATCAACCAATTTTGATAATAGCCTGATGTTTTAATGATGACAATCCTCATACATATGATATAATGATTTTAATTGGTACAAGATTTGACATTTTGTAGCAATGATGAATATGTATGTGAGTTTTTGAACTAGGGTTTTCCAATCGAAAACTTAGTTGATGATTGTTTCATTCATAAAATAATTAGGCCTTTTTAATTCTTTTCATATGGAAATGAAAAGAAATAGGAATAAAAAAGTATTAGGAAAAATGAAAACTATGGACTAGAACTCATATTTTAGGGGGAAATATGGACAAGTTTAATCTTGGGTTGTTTTTTACGATCATTTTTGTAGCAAAACCTAGATTTGAACTATGTATTTTTAGATCAAAACTTAGTATTCATGATTTTGTCTCTTTCGAGGGATAACTATATGGACCTCAAATGATTTTCAAATTGAAATTGAAAAGGAATAAGGATAAGAGTTTTTAGGCAAAATGAAAAAAAATAATGGACATGGGATAACATATTTTTAGGAAAAGGAGAATATGGATAGGGATAAGGTATTTTTAGGGAAAATGTAAACTTAATTGGATTGATTTCAATCTTTTGAGTCTATAAAATGAATGTTAGAGATAGGATATAAGAATTGCCTCATTCTTGAGTTAAAACAAGTCCTTTGATCATTTGAATCTTGTCCTCAAAAGGCTTGTAATAATAAGTTGTTGGCAATGATTGTTTAAAAATAATATTGATAATCCAATTAATTCATATAACTGTAGATAGAAAATTGAATACTGGAACTCTTGAACAACCAATCATAAGAAATATTTGCAATATTTTAGTATTTATGAAACTTGTAGATAATTTTGGCAAAGAATTTTAAAATCTTCAACGAGAGACTCATCATGATTATTTGAATTTTGCAAGTGGAGTGATCCAGGATCTTTTCATCGATGTGACTTATTAAATAATTGCATTAAATGAGCATAAAATGAAGTGCACCATAAAGAAGGAAAAACTCAATAATGCAGAGACATATGCATCATATCTGAACATAAAAACTTGATAACGGAGTTTGTCCTTGGTGGACTACGTCTCCGGGTCCTATTCTCAAATGGGTAGGCCTTTTTATTAACTCAACAAAAGAATTTGGAAAAATACATAAGTATACCTCATTCAGGAGTTAAGCTGCTAAATCTTTTCTCAGATCAAAAAATAAATAGCACCACTGAATTCATGGCATCGAATTACCCAAAAACGTCTGTCTCCACGCCTCGATCTGAGTCTAGCACTTTCAAGCCTATGAGAAATTTCATCTTGATTTACGTGCCTACAGTATGCATTAATGACTGTACTACTGCATCATTTTTCGTGCCCTAGTACGACCTATCACACACCGTACCTTCCCCCCCATGCCTGATGAAAATTCATTTTTTAAATAAAAATTGTGGGCGGAGTTACCAATGAGGTTGTTTGGTCTATTGGTTGGCGGAGGTATATTAAGGTGCTTTGTTGGGGGAGGTTTCAGGGTCAAACCCATGGACCTCCTATTTTAATACACCATGGGTTATATATATGAGTTATAGTTTGAATCCCGTGGGATTCCCTGCTAACTTTGGAAATGGCGATAAGTTTGGCGGATTGTGGCTCCAATCGGCTAGATATGGCGGGATATAGTTTAATATGGTGGACTGGGGGTTGGCACTAGCCAACCCTGCCTTTTTTAAAACATTCGGTTGTTGGGCATCCTTGTGCATTTTCTCACTTCCACGTGGAAGCCATTCATTGGCCCACATCACTTCTGTGCACAGTCACTACCATGTCACCTCTGCTTGGTCAACTTGCCATGTCACCTACAAGGTGGTTGTACGGATGCCATGTGGCTATACGGATTGCCATGTGGTGCTTTTCCATTGATCCATGGATTGACTGGAAAAGGAAAAGAATGAGTGACACATGGTAGCCTCTGGTGCTGCCATGTCATCATGTTGATGTTATCATGACATGTGTCACCCTCTACGTGTGCCATGTACCCTGTATGAATGTTGATGTCATCTGTATTGATGTTGACATCAACACTATGGATGTTGACTCATCCATGTTGATTGGGCTAGGTTGGCCAAAACGTTGACCATGAATATATTTTGATCCGTAACTCTGTTTGATGAGCCATTTACACCATTGGAAAGCTTGCGATGTGCTCTTCGTGATGATGTCAATTTCACCGAGTTTTGAGGACTCTTATTTTTTTCCCTTTCTTTGTCTACTGAGGCCATTTTGAGCTTGCTGAGGTGCTTATGCGAATTTTGAGTTATCCTTAGTCTTCTCTGGATCTTTTTTGGATCACGCCTTCCCACTAAGAGCTTTTTGGACCACCAAAAGCTTTCATCAATCAACAGATAAGTGAGGGAAAAGTTCCCTCACCTTGTCCTTCTCAATCCACTTTTCCTTGATTGGATGTGTGCCCTTTAATCCCACTCAAAGATAATCAACATCACCCTTGCATGAAGTCCTTGTACTTCTTTCCAGGATGATATCTTCCTTCAACTCGTCCAAGTATTCAGGAGAAAACTCATCAATTAAAGGTATCAAAACTTCCTCACCCTGATCCATGATCATGGGAGGCTAAAAAGGTTTCAAGTTCTCCACATTTACAACTGAGTAGATCTACATATAAGGTGAAAGATCTAAATGAAAAGCATTGGTACCGCTTTTCTCCAAAATAGTGAAGGGTCCATATCGGATAGGTTTGAGTTTCTTTCTTTCACCATTCAATCACTCCTTGTTGGTGTGAAGGCATACCCAGTCTCCAAACTGGAACT
This sequence comes from Picea sitchensis, assembly GCA_010110895.2. Classification (NCBI taxonomy): domain Eukaryota; kingdom Viridiplantae; phylum Streptophyta; class Pinopsida; order Pinales; family Pinaceae; genus Picea; species Picea sitchensis. Next base: position 17,347 of record SNQJ01S0031386.1, read on the forward strand.
GATGATCAACCTTGTGTTTGTCATGTCGAGATTTATATTATGCTTGAATTTTCTCCAACTGTTCTTGACTGCTTGGTGTACCTGTTGGATCCTTTGAATGAACTTGAGGGCCATGTCTTCATTTATTTCTTCATTGGAATCAACATATTTCCCATACATCAAGTCCAAAGGGACCTTAGGAAAATACCAAAAACATGTCTTGAATGGCGAACATTGAGTGGAATAATGTAAATATTGATTGTAAGAATGTTTTACATAGGGTATATGTTCATCCCACAACTTGGGATGCTTGCTGCAATAGCCTCGAAGAAAAAGTACCAATGTTTGGTTAACAACCTTTGTCTATCCATGGGTCTGTGGATGGAAATCAGTGCTCCTCTTCAACTTAGTTTCCATCATTCTCCACAAGTTTGTCCAAAAATATCCAAGGAATCGAGTATCTCGATCAAAGATAATGGATGTGGGTAACCCAAAGTGAACCCAAACATACTGAAAGAAGAGATTAGCAGTCTTCTCAACAATGATTTTCTTTTTACATGGCATCAAGATACACATCTTACTAAACCCATCCACTACTACATACAAATAGTCATGACCCATTTTCGACATTGGTAAACCCCCTAAAAAAACCATGGAGATAATCTCCCATGGATGGGATGGAAAAGGAAGTGGTGAGTATAGCCCCAAGTTTCTATTAGTGGGCTTACAAGTAGAACACATCACACATCCATTTACATATTTAGTTACAATTGCTTTCATCTGAGGCTAGTAACAAAATATTTTCATATGAGCCATAGTTTTTCCTACCCCAAAATGCCCAGACACAAGAGAAGTGTGAGCTTCTCGTATTACATGGACTCGTTCACTTGTAGGAATACAAATCTTTCCAATATGGTAGAGTAGTTTTCCCTGCATACAATAGTTCTCTACCTGTGCACCATGGGTTGGCTTCTCAAATACTTCTTTAAAATCTTCATCAACAACATATTGTTCCACATATCTATCATGAGATAAAGAAGAATTCTTCAAAATAATAGAAGCAACAACAGGAGGTCTAGAAAGAATATCATCTACCTTGTTACTTGTACCCTTTTTGTATTTGATTACCAAATGAAACTGTTGAAGGAAACCCATCCACCTGTAATGCTGATATTGTTACAGCTTGGTTTGTGCTTGGAGATACTGTAAGGGATGGTGATCTGTATGTATGATTTTTTTCCTTCCCTAGCAAGTAGTGCTTCCATTTCATTACACTTTGAACTAATGCATACAACTCTTTATCATATGTAGGATAGTTAACAACAACTTGGTTAAAAGTTTCAGAGTGGTAACAAATAGGATTACGATATTGCATCAATACTGCACCCATGGCGTATCCTATGGCATCTGTCTCAATCCCAAAAGGTTGTTGAAGATTAGATAGTGCTAATATTGGTGTGGTGCTGATATTTTCCTTCAAAGTGTCGAAGGCCTTTTGTTGCTTTCCTCCCCATTGAAAAATGTTCTTCACATTGGTTAAGGAATGAAAAGGAGTTGCAATAAATGAGAATTTTGAAATGAATCTCCTCCAGTACTGGACTGCACCTAAGAAGTTTCATACTTCAGTTACATTTTTGGGCTTTGGCCAATTTACGATTACATCAATCTTGAAGGATCAATTTTCAATTGTCCTCCTACAATATGACCTAAGTACACTAGTGAAGTCTTGCCAAATTCACATTTGGACAATTTTACATACAAATTTTCCCTTTGCAAAGTATCTAATACTTGCTTTACATGCCTTACATGTTCATCCCAAGTCCCACTAAATACAAGAATGTCATCTAAATATACAATTACAAAATCATCCAGAAATGGCCTTAATACATTATTCATCATGTACATGAAGGTTTCCGGAGAATTACAAATCCCAGATGGCATAACTAACCACTCAAACAATCCATGTTTGGTTTTAAAGGCATTTTTTCATGCATCATGTTCTGCAACCTTGATATGATGGTATCCACTGCGCAAATCCAGCTTAGTGTAATAAAAAACATTCTTTAATTGATCAAGTAAATCATCTATACGAGGAAGAGGGTTATTGATTTTTCACCACAATTTTGTTTAAGGCTCGATAATCGACACATATTTTCCATGTGTCATCCTTCTTTGGCACCCTTACGATCAGATAACCATAAGGAGATGAACTGGGACTGATGACCCCTTTATCCAATAAGTCTTGTACCTACTTTTTGATCTATGTCATCTCTACAACTGACATCCTGTACATGCCCACATTAGGAAGAGGAGAATCATGTTGGAGATGTGTTTCATGTTGGATTTCCATCTTAGGAGGTAATCCATCTGGCTCCTGAAAGATGTCATCATACTTAGAAACAATATCAATTAATTCTTTCTTATGAGAATGATCACATCCTTGGAAGGCGTTAGATGTTCTAACATCCTTTTCCCTTACGACCACGAGTACATATCTCTTATTAGTGTTTATCAGTCTCTTCATTTGTCCTGCACTAACAAGTGTTGTGTTTACCCTCAAGTTGTGGGATCTAACAATATATTCCACTCCCCCTTTAGTAAGGTGATATTTGTTCTCATGACGAAATAAGATTGTTTTCTATCATAAAGATAAGGACTCCCTAGAACTATGCCACATATATCAAGTGATACAACATCCAAATCCACTTCATCAATCAACTTTGAAGAAATATAAAATCTAACCCTACACTGCTTGGTGACATTAAGTTTTACTTTATCAAATACCCAACCAAGACGATAAGGCTTTGGATGTGGTTTAGTTTCAAGACCCATATTTTTGACAAGTGCTTCAGATATCAAGTTTACTTGGGAACCCAGATCAAATAATGTATCTATCTTAGTGTGATTAGATACTCTTATGTGAAATAATTCATTCCTCTTTATTTAATCATCATGAGATTCATTATTGGAATTTGAGCTAGCATGAAGGGAATCTTTACCTTGTACTCCAACCACTGTGATCTTTTCTTCATCTCCCGAATCGAAACCAAGATCTTGTTGCACTATAGAAATGATCTCTGTCTTCCCCTTTCCACTGAATTGTTTCGGTCTTTTCTCTGGATGTGATTTCCAACAGTGTTCATCATCGTGACCATTCTTCTTGCAATGAGTGCAATATGGATTTCCTTCTTCCCTCTTTACATTGACGGTCTTTTTGTCCTTCCTTTTAAACTTTGTAAACTGATTACGTGGGAAATTGGAAGGTTTCTTTGTGGGATCTTCTTGAACATGCTTTCCCCAGTTCTCAAGGTGAGTGGCTTGCAAACAAACTTCGTCAAGATTGGTGGGATTAAACAATAGTAAAGTATTATGAATATAACTATGAAGTGTGCAAATATACTTCATTAAAGTTTCATAAGAATCTAAAGGAATGTTTAATGCAAGATCTTTCTTCCTAAATTATTTCATGAAACTTTGTATAGTTTGACCTTTACTTTGTCTTAAAGTTTTCCATTGCATCGTTTCTTTATGTAAATAACCCAATGGATAAAATTGCTTCCTTATTACTGATTTAAATTCCTACCATGAGGAAAGAAGATTACCACACTTACTTTTGTCCTAAAGTTTTCTGTCCCACCATACAAGAACAATGCCTTCCAACCGAAGAGAGTCCAATTGAACTTTAACTTCCTCTTCATCAACTGTTGAACACGACAATATACTTCAACCTGTCGGATCCAATTATCTAGCTTTTCAGGATTATCATCTCCATTAAACATAGGTAAACAAAATTTTACATCAAGCTTTAATAATGGTTTCTTAAAAGAAGCTTTATGGATAGAATGATGAGAATGATCATAGGAAGAAGAGCTAGAAATCGATGGTGAATATGGAGGCTCAGGAGGGTCTACTCCAACCTCTTGATTCAATGAAACATTATCATTTGATTGTGCTTCCTTTTTCTTCCCTTTCTTCTTCATCCTCTTCTCGTAGTCTCCATACATTCGTTCGACCATTTCTGACATGCGATAAAAGACCATATGGAATTTTTTCTCCTGTTCATCATACTTGTCCTCTTCGGCCATTTTATTCCTTTGGTATGCATGACCAACTTTTGGGTTGAAAGTATTAACTGTTCCTTCACCTTGTTTATTCTTGGCCCTAGTAAGCATTCACACTCAACAATTCAAGTCAAAGATGACTGCTCTGATACCAACATGATTCAGGATCTTTTCATTGATGTGACTTATTAAAGAATTGCATTAAATGAGCATAAAATGAAGTGTACGATAAAGAAGGAAAAACTCAATAATGAAGAGACATATGCATCATATCTAAACAAAAAAACTTGACAACGGAGTTCATCCTTGGTGGACTACGTCTCCGGGTCCTGCTCTCAAATGGGTAAGACTTTTATTAACTCAACAAAAGAATTTGGAAAAATACATAAGTATACCTCATTCTAGAGTTAAGCTACAAAAGCTTTGCTCAGATCAAAAAATAAACAACACCACTGAATTCATGGCATCTAATTACCCAAAAACGACTATCTCCACGCCTCGATCTAAGTCTGGCATTTTCAGGCCCATGAGAAATTTCATCTCAGTGTGCATTCCTGCAGTCTACATTAATGATTGTACTCCTGCATCATTTTCGTGCCCTTGTACGACCTTTCGCACACCCTGCCTTCCCCCCTGTGCCTGGAGAAAATCCATATTTTAAATAAAAATTTTGGGCGGAGTTAGCAATGAGGTCATTTGGCCTATTGGTTGGAAGATGTATATTAAGGCATTCTATTGGGGGAGGTTTCGGGGTCAAACCTACAGACCTCCTATTTTAATACATAGTGGGTTATATATGTGTTATAGTTTGAATCCCATGGGATTCCCTACTAACTTTGGTGATGATGATAAGTTTGGCGGATTATGGCACCAACCGACCAGACATGGAGGGATACAGTTTTATATGGAAGACTGGGGATTGGCGCCAACCAACCCCTCCTTTTTTTAAAACATTTAGTTGTTGGGAATCCTTGTGCATTTTCCCACTGCCATGTGGCAGCCCATGACTGGGCCACGTGGCGACCATTCATTATCCCACGTCACCTCTGTGCACAATCACTGCCACATCACCTCTTCATGGTCAGATTTCCATGTCATCTGTCAGGTGGCTGTACAGATTCCACGTTGCTGTACAAACTGCCACGTGGTTCTTTTCCATTGGTCCATGGATTCACTGGAAAAGGAAAAAAATGAGTGACACGTGGCAACCTCTAGTGTTGTCACATAATCATGCTAATGTCATTATGACATGTGTCTCCCTTTGCGTGTGCCACGTACCCTGTACAGACACTGACGTCATTCATACTAATGATGATGTCAGCAATATAGATGCTAACTCATCCTTGCTGATTTGGGCTAGGTTGACCAAAACTTTGACTGCGGATATCTTTTGATCCATAACTCTTTTTGATGAGTCGTTTACACTGTTGGAAATCTTGTGATGCTCTCTTTGCAATGATTTCAATTTCACTGAGTTTTGAGGACTTTGATTTTTTTCCCTTTCTCTATCTACTAAGGCTATTTTGAGCTTCCTGAGGTGATTTTGCGAATTCTCAGTTATCCTTAGTCTTCTATGGATCCTTATTTTTTGTTCTTTCAGTTTTTTCCTACCAGTAAAACTGGTTTTCAAACAAAACTTGTTCAATTGTTCCTTCAAAGAGATCTTCACAGTTGAAAAGGTAATTTTCTTCTTTCTCTTGATAATACCATCCATAAGTCTGATTTTCTAATATTATCAAGTCCAATAGTGCCTATGATAATATCATAAAATCATCCTTTCTTCCTTCATTAGAGAATCAATCAAGAAAAGATAATTATTTCTTTCTTTCTAATGTATATAAAACTTGATCAATGAAAGATAAATGAAATTAGTCCTTATAAGTGGTCTTATTTAGTTCTTTGTAATCCACACAGAATTTCCATTTCTCTTTTCTTTGGAACAATAACAAGAGGTGAAACCCACTTACTATTAGAAATAGGATAATTGAAATTTACCTCTAATAGTTTATGCAACTCAACTTTAACAATTTCTTGAAGTGCAAGATTCATCCTTCGTTGAGGTTGTCTGATTGGTCAGAATTTATTCTAGACATATATGTGATGAGTACATAGACTAGGATGAATTCCTTTCATATTTGTATAATCCCATGCAAATTCCTTAGCATGCAATTTTAACAACTCAATCAACCTTTCTTTTTGTGGTGCTTCTAATTGAGGATTTATGTGGAGTGTTTTTCCTGGAAAGATTTCTATAAGCATGTTGTTTGTTTTAGATGTGGTATACAAATGGGTTGGAATGGATTGTAATTATGTTTGGATTGAAAATAAATATCGCATTTCTTCTATCATATTCATGATGTGATTAGTATGTGAATAAGGATTAGTGATAAGATCAAAACTAAGATCATCTTCGATATTTTCTTTTAATGAAGGAGTGGATTCAATCGTAAATACTTGTTGAATATTATCATCATCACTATCCTCATTTCCTACCCACATGAGTGTTTCATGAGCAGGACTTGTTTTAGTTGGTGGATTTAATGTAAGTTTTTTGGTAGAAGTTCCCTAGGAGATAGTCATATCTCCATATTTATACCCAATAAATGCATCAATTGTGGCCAAGCAGGGCCTTCCTAAATTCAAGGGGTAGCTCCCAAGGTTTGATTTGGGTTGTAGCCCCATGAAATCAATAGAATATTCCCAAGAGTCTACATAGACAACTATAACTTCTAAAATGCCTTCAAGTTGTGCAATGGATTGATCTACTAATTACAGAACAATAGTGGTTTTTCAAAGATTATTTAATTGAAGCTTCTATGTTGTTTCCTTAGTCATGAAATTTATGGAAGCACTTAGGTAAATTAAAGTATTTGAGATACAAATGTTATTAATATGAACAACTATGTCAATAGGACTCCCTGAATCTTTTTTTTTACTTGGAATAGAGCCTAGGGAAACCCATCGGGAACTTCTCCTCATTTCAAGGATGGTACAAACCATATTTTGCATAAAGTCAAGGATTTTTCAATAGCTTGCTCATTTAAGAGCTCAACATGTCACTTGTAGGAATTGAACC
>SNQJ01S0031386.1:34927-46076 GCA_010110895.2 Picea sitchensis
ACAAGGAATTATTACTTTGCACACCATGGATAAGATCATTAAAATGATGATTGATGATAGGTGACAAATTTTAAAAGGAATGATTAATGCTTCATTTAAATTGTAAAAAAATGATTAGTACTTTAAATGAGTGTAAAAGGCTCATGTATTATTCATTCAAATTGGAAAAATGAGTAATACTTGCAGTGAGTGGAATTACTCATGTATTTTTCATTTAATTTGTAAAAAGGGAAATTAGTTATGTGTGAGAATCCAACTCACAAATTAGTTTCCTAGTTTTAAGGGGAAATTAGTTTTATGTGAGAATCCACCTCACAAATTAGTTTCCTAGTTTTAAGGGGAAGTTAGGAGTCTCATGAGTTGGTTTAGGATTATTCCTCATTTTATCACAAGTGGTTTCCTAGTCTCAAGGGGAAGTTAAGGGTCTCATGTGTTGGTTGAGATGCTTTCTCATTTTTATCCTTTGAGCTGTTATTAGATCCTAAAATTGTGGATCTTGTCTCCTTGAATCATGGAGCTAAGGAAACTATTTAAACTCCTTGTTGGGAGATATTTAAGGAAGGGATATTTTAGGAGAGAAACAAGAAATCGTGCTTGTGGTTTGTAATCCCCTTCGTTGGGAGAGTTGAGCCCCCTCCATTGGGACGATTATACCCCACATTGGGGGAGACTTTTAGTCCCCACATTGGGAGAAGATTGTGGCCCTTTTTGTAAAGGAGAATCAACCCCTATATGGTAGAAGCAATGACAAGTGATTCATATGCCAAGCGGATCTGGAGACATAGCCAGGGCGTTTGGCGAACTATGTTACGACATGGGTGTTAAATTATATTTGTGAGTTTTGATTGCATTGTCGCTTGATTAAGTAGAGATTTAATTACACATATACACATAATTATGACCATTTGCCCATGTTAATATGAAATGCTTAGAAATTGTTTGCTCATGTTCACATGCAATTAATCATCAGTAAAAGATCCTCATCGTAGAATTTTTGTAAAGAAATATCTCACAGAAATTCCCTGATCACTCAAAGAAATCTTCAACGGGTAGGCTTATATTAATTTGAGTGTTGAATTTTGTATATTCAATAAATAGAGTTTAAATAACATTGACAATTTGCTTGGATTGTTGGGTTAATGTGATTGCTTGTGTTTTGTTTTGATACACAACATTAATACCACTTGAAATTTTGAATAGGATTTTTTTCTAATATTTGTAGGAAATGTTGTCACTTGCAACAATGTGAGGAAGTGGCTAACTACAACCATGCTTCTTATTAATTATTGGGCTTATACTCTTAATAGGCTACTTGAGATATGCGTGTATATGGTTAATACATGCTTCTTGTCAGCTGCTGACCATATGGATAAATTTGAGGTGAATGGGTAGAGGATTAGTTCACTGAAGAGTTATGAATGCACACATAGTATATCAGTTTATTGACTTTGCAAGCTTCTAGATTTTTGTTTGGTTGGAAAAATTTAGAGTGTTAGACTAGTAGATTGTAAAGAAAAAAAATGTTTTATTTGTTGGCTCCATTGTTGAACATTGGTTTTGACACCATAAGAAAATAATCAAAGCGCAGTATCTAGAGACGAATATTCCCATTCATTTATCGAGAGGATTTAATCCCAACCTTGACAAATGGGTTGTTTAAATTGCAAAGAATATAACAATGAACTAGATCTGAGAATATAGATTTCAATGTGATTGTAATTGTACTAACATCAAAGAACAATATATAATTTTCCATAGAAGATCCATCTTGGTGAAATGAGTTGGCTATAATCCCCTCATTTATGGATCAATGAGAGCAAGTGTGTTTCTTCTAGTTGATTGGGTTAGACTTATGCGAATTGGCTTCTATATTGGAAGAAAGTGGAAGTTAGGTGTGTTCAAAACATGTATGACAAAGAGTACCAACTCATATTTGAGTTGAGAGAATAAACTATAAATAAATGTAATGCAAAGGCTTTCTTCATAATTATTTACCTCAATTTTGATGAATACCAATACTCCAATGCATTATCTCAGTTTTGTTTGAGTTGCAACAACCTTCCCAACATTTCATTAATGTACCCAATGGGTAGTAATGCATGTGTATGGCAAATTTGAAGTACTTTTGAGTGATAATAANTCAATTTTGATGAATACCAATACTCCAATGCATTATCTCAGTTTTGTTTGAGTTGCAACAACCTTCCCAACATTTCATTAATGTACCCAATGGGTAGTAATGCATGTGTATGGCAAATTTGAAGTACTTTTGAGTGATAATAATAGGTTGGTTTGTGGCTATTAGGTGTTGTGTGTGCATATACCACCACATGACGAATCACGTATCCATGTGAACTTCAATGACTAGAATATTCTAAGCCTATATTAGATTACACTATGTTATAAAGTAGGCATTTGAAGCATGAAACCAAGAATCAAAATTGTCCCCAATCAAACCTGCATTGATCTTGTGAACAAAGATCTTGGTAGCCAACTTGAAGCATTGTTGGATAATGGGGATACTTGCAAGTATATTATGTTGTTGTAAAAGTATTAATTGTTGGGGGTGAAATTGTAGGGTTTATTATTGAGTAGCCACACTCCAAGGAAAACACCACTTAGTGGAGGTTTTTAGCAAATTTTTAAGTGTAATTACAAGATTGGGAAAAATTATCAAAAAAGCCTCCACTAAAACTTCAATATTGACAATGGAGGTTTTAGTAGATGTTTAGTATAACTAAAAATTATGGGTGGCCAAAGGTTTTAACAGAGGATTTTTTCTAGTGCACTTCAAATAGTAGGGAACACTAGTGCATACCATATAGTTTGAAAGAATTGGTGCATATTTTATGTTTTGAAATCCCGAGTGTGTATTATAGATCTTAAAAGCATCGATTCATATTATATATTTGAAATTGCCAGTGCATTATATTTGATTGAGTATATATATATCCTTGCACACTATGAAGTCTTTTCTATAGTAATGATAACAATAATGATATCATTGAAGGAAATGGTGTTCTTATTGTAAGGATCTTTGGTTGTCTTATTACAATTATTAACACTAATGCATTCATACATGTATATCACATTGACATATAATAATAATTTATATGCACATGAGCATAACAATGATTGGAATGGATCGATGTGTATTTATGAAAGGTACCATTGTGTTCAAATGAATACAATGCATGGATATGTTTTAGCTTTGAATTTCCCCATGTTATGGGTATGCAAATACAAATTCTTGTCTTTTTGTAACATTTTAATTATTTCATGAAATCAATTTTTTTTCATAATAATATTGATTTTATATATTTTAATTAATGCATTTGGATATAATACTTGTATTAATATATTGTATTGTATAAACAATTATATTACAAGAATACACTTATATTCATTAGAATAATGCAAATCATCCATATATTTTAATCGACAATGTAACATTTTAGATTGTAATGGAATACAAAACCCATATTATAATATATGAATAAGGAACCCTTTGTCATACAAAATGGGGCAATATGAAGGTCCATGATAATGTTTTTTTTAATAAACAATCGTTACAAATGTTGGTAACGCGTAGTCATACACTAGAGACAATATGCCCACATAACAAAACGTCTAATTTTTAGATATAAATATTCTAAAATATAAAACTTGTAACATTCAATTATATTGATCATCATCCATCTCTAAAACTATCATCATTGATTGAATTGCTTGCATGTTTCATTGAAACTTCATCACTTGTACGTGATATCATACTTGAGTTATTTGTAATGTTTTTTTGATTAGCTTGATTTTGTTTCGGCTCTTCATGTTCTGTCTACAAACATGGAAACTAAGTGTAATGGATATATTCTATCCATATTTGTAGTATAATATACCTGATTGTGTAAATCGAAAAGAGAACCATAACAGTGAGTAGTTCATAAACAATACACATTCTTATGAAGTCATGCTTTGTGTCATCTCTCAAAGTATTTTCTAGTGGTTCCATTGCATACTTTGTTTCATAAAAAAAATTATGACATAGAAAAGTACATATATAATAAAATGTTTCTTTTTGTTCCATTAATTATAGAACAAGGGAAGTAAAACACATATCTACTTACAAATTGTTCAATTAACCATTGATACTCCAACATGTATTTGGAACCCATACGTAATTTGGTGTCAACCAAATGTTCAAATGGTGTTTATTTGTATGTTATCACTTGGTAGAAAACATCCATGGACTATTGTGAATTAAGAAAAATATAAAAATCACAACAAATATGAAATGTCAAGTAAGGAAAAGCCAAGTACTCACAAAATTTTCAATCATCCATTTTCTACCTTATCATTTTGTCTTATGTGTTGAATGGGTTCCATTTCTTCTTTTCTTTTTGGAAACAAAAAAACAATTGAAATTTGGTATTTCATGCGATAATTAAACTCTCAATTTACACATAAAAATCAATAATTACTTATGTTTTATGCATGTTGTTGTTGGTATAGTTCCTCCTACAATTCAATTATTGTTATTTCTTTGACCATTTCCTTGTACACTTTTTTAGACATCTCAACTGACATGTTTAAGATATCATCTCTTTCAACATCCTTAGTTTTCTTTTCTTCCTGAAAAGTGAAAAGCACAATAAAAAATTGATTAATATTTATATGAAAGTAAATATACTAGAAATATTAATTTGCTAGATTTTAGGCTAGCATATACATATTATAGAAAAACATGTTTACCAATAATAGTTTTTAAATTATTCTTTTTTGTTATACTATTTTTCCATTGCAAGTCTCATATGTATCAATGACCATTGCTCAGGAAATGCTTACTATATTTTAAATATAACACGATTCTTGGATTCATTGGGCTGATTTTGTATTGTTAGTGAAAATAATGTATATACATTATTTCCACTATTTCCCTCATGATTTTAAAATGCTTTTTCACTTGTCATTAAATTTCAACACCACTCCAAATGAACTAAGGACCAATTCATCTTCATTTAACATCCTTCATAATTTGTTTCTTCTTAGGAGGACTTTCTATTCCATCATTTTTGGTCCATGCAAAACATTCAACATATGCAAAATCGAATGTTTGAAACTTGTTATCTATTATTGTTAAAAATTATATTAGGAGTAAAAATTCAATAAAAACTTCATTTTGATCCATCTAATTTGTTTGTTTGAAACACTTCCATAAAGATAAATTTATGTTTTTTTCCACTCATATTGTGAAAAATCTTATTGTGTTTTTTTTTTCAAGTTTTTTCTCTACATGACAAATGTTAAGTAATACACATCATTTAAACCTACATATATTTCAAATATATTACTTTTATATTAAAACTTCAAATAACTAGCCATGTTCTCTTCTTGAGACACACTTCCCTCATGCTTGGTGCTATAAGTTTTTCCCCTTGATTTTCTATCAACCATCTTCTAGCAATAAAACACCTACATAATGAAATATACACATTATGAAATGTGTTTTACAACTAAATAGATAATTTTAGTCTAAATTGTTTTCAGGTTAAGCAATGCACATTTTACAGTAATAGGCGCCAATACACATTGTACAATAATACACATTGGTATGTTTAGTTCTATATAGAGAACTATGTGGATCAATTCTAAATTGTGCAAAACTCTCATGCGATAATACATATGCAAGTTTTAATGCATGATGGTGTGTTGTATAGTAATAAACACATAAGTGTCATATAGTGTATAATGACAGTGCAAAACTTGAAACATTTTTTTTTTCAAAAACTAACAGGTTCAAGTGATGCACTCTATAATAACATCACATCGATGCATATTTATTGTACAATGTGCACCATGAAACTTAATTTTTATTTTTTTATAAATTGACAAGGTCAAACAATGTGCTATACAGGAATAAATGCACCAATGCATATTTACTAAACAATGTGCACTACAAAACCCAAAAACGTTTTTAGAAAAAACTAATAGGAATAGGTTTTGTAATCCAATGTAAAGAGGGGTCTCAATCCATTAAAACAATTTTAGATCAAAATAATTATTGAGGCCAACAAATAACCAAATCACCCCAAAAATAATTATTATTGTGAAAGGGTAAATAAATTAAACGTCTACTGCTAGGGTTTGCAACAACATAAAAAAAAAAGGAGGAAACAACAAAGTTAGGCTTTACATCAATGAGTGTGAGTTTGAAACACTTATATTCTTTCGAAATGAATTGTAAATATGAATAAATAAAAAAATTATGGAAATTTTTTAATCAAGCGAGGGAAAATTTGTTGAGATGAAGAGAATGGAGTTACTATTGATGTTTCGACAACATTGGGAAGATATATATATATATATATATATGACATGATATTTATAATACAAAGTATAAATATATATAATAAATAAGTAGTTATTTTTTATTCAAGGGACACATCCTTTCATGGATGATCACCATATGTGCTCCATATATGGAACACTCATCATTGTAATAATATATTCATATACAATATTATCTCATATGAAAAATCAACATGGTATCAGAGCGAGAGTGGGCTTGCCTCCCTCATGGGAGAGCCCGGAAAGATGAGAGTCTAAAGATCCTACTTGTGTTTATGCGTAGGAAGGAGAGATGAGCATAACCCTAATCAGTCACAACATGGGAAGCGCATTGGCTATCTTATGTGCTTATGATATCAACACGTACTTTAGTATTTAATTGAATTTGATTTTTGTCTTTCTGACTCTTCAAGGTTTAATGCATATCAAAAGGAAAAAGGTATACACTGTCCAATTTCAGAGGTGTAAGAAAATATTTAAAAGGCTTAAGAAAAGCTTCAAAGGGCTTCCTGGAGGTTTTGAACATTTTTATTTGAAGTGCCGAAGATTTTAGGCCAGACAATTTCTTAGAAGTTTTCTTGATTTGGAGTCCTTGTGAAATATTCTTTGGACCAGTTCAAAATTTGAGGTCGCTTGTGCCTTACACGAAATATTTTACCCCATGCACTGAGCGCTTGTGATCAGAAATTGAATTCCTCAGTTAAAACTTTTACAAACACGAATAGGTGATAATTTTGAGAATCCGGCCCCATTAAGCTAATTTCATAAATCTCTTATCTGTTTGGATTAAGTTTAGCTTATATTTAAACAAGCTCTATACCTAGTTCTCTGAAACTTGTGTGAAACATGAACACGAATGCATATGGACATGTTGGGTGAGCTTATAATGATAGCTCATTTTTAATATTTGGATGGGTAATGAAAACAATATCAATGTTTATTATGAAGAAATTCCATACCCATTAACATGGTTGAGCATTCTCAGAGTGGAAATATTTATCATGGACCATCGATGGGCCAAAGAAGCATAGTTAAGGGAAAGCGCTTACTCGATATCGAAATCATGATATGGTCTTCTGGATTTTTTAAATCTAAGATTAATTAGTGTTGTAGTGAATTATTGTCGACTTTGCACATGATTTTTTGGTCGTTAATGCACTCATGGATCCCATTCCATTTTATGGGAGTTATCCCACATGCAAAATGTAGATTATAATTTTATTTCCTCATCTGAGAGAGAGTTGATAACACTATTTAAATTTCTTCCCATGGCAAGGTTCGACCTTCGTAAAGAAGGCATCAATATCCAGGAATAAAAATGGTGCCACATGCAAATTTGACTCTCAGAAGAAATGGATCTTCTTCATGAAGACCAAGGATGAGGTCTTCAAAAAATTCTAGGAGTTTAGGGCTCAGGTAGAGAAACTGACAGGGAAGAAGATCAAAGCACTAAGGTCATATAATGGAGGATAGTACACTTCTAGGGATTTCAATTATTTATGCAAGGAGGCAGGGATCAAGAGGGAGTTGGCCTCAGAGTTCTAAATGAAGGATCTTGGTATAATGCATTACTATTTGGTAATATAAGTATGGCAGAAGCTAGGTGAGATCTTCCTTGGTCAAGGGAAGTATGTTATCATGATCCTTCAGAAGATTGGGATGATGGATTGCAAATCCATGCCTAGTCCCATGGTGACTAATTTGAAAAAGTTGAGAAACTTAGACTCTGAATTGGTTGATCCGTCCATGTACATACAATTGATTGGGTCATTGATGTATTTGGTGAATACCAGGCTAGAAATATGCTTTTCTCTATAAACATTGAGTCAGTTCCAGGTGGAGCCTAGACATGAGCATTGTATAGATGAAAAGCATATCTTGAGATACTTATGTGGGACACTAAATTATGGTTTGAGATATGTCTCAAACAATGATATACAATTGTAGGGATATACAGACTCTGATTTGGCATGGAGTGTGGATGACAGAAAGAGTACCTCGAGTACCTACTTCAGTTTGGGATTAGCCATCATATCTTGGATTAGCATGAAACAAAAGTATATTGGAATCAACACTACAGAGGCATAGTACATTGCAGCATGTGATTCTTGTATGGAAGCAGTATGGCTTTGTAATTTGATTTATGGACTATTTGATCAAGTACTGGATTCGACCATGATATTCTATGACAATCAAAGTTGTGTGAATATTTCAAAGAACCTTGTGTTCCATGATAGGGAGAAGCATATTGAGATCAAGTATTATTACATTTGTGATTGAATCTAGAAGGGAGAAATAAAACTCTAATATATCTCCACTAATGAGAAGATAGCAGATATTTTGATGGAGCACTTGTCCAAATGGAAGTTTGTATACTTCAGGGACAAGTTGGGACTTGTGGAGATTTCTCGCTTGGTTGAGAGGGAGTGATGATCTGTATCATGCTAGTATAGCTCAAATATGATACTTTTTCATCATGCTAGTACAACTTAGATATGATACAGATGTTCGAAGTCGCATCATGCTAGTACATATTATATATGATGCATTAACATCATGCTAGTACAACTTAGAGATGATGCAGTTGCCTAACTCGCATCATGCTAATACATCTTAGATATGATGCAGTAGGATCATGCTAGTACATCATAGAGATGATGTAGATACATTGATCTACATCATGCTAGTACAACTTAGAGACAATGCAGTTTCTTGACTCACATAATGCTAGTACAACTTAGATATGATGCAGTAGCATCATGCCAGTACAAATTAGAGATGATGCAGAGACATTGATGTACATCATGCTTGTACATCTTAGATATTATGTAGAATCATCATGCTAGTACAACTTAGAGATGATGTAGATGATACTCCACATCATGCCAATACAACTTAGATATGATACATTCACATCATGCTAGTATGACTTAGATATGATACAGTGGATGATATGACTTAATGTGCACCATGCTAGATGAATTATCGCTTAGATATGATGCAGTTGATGATATGTTGTGATATATTTGATGTAACTTGTCATTAGATAAAATTGGTCAACTTGAATACATTTAGTTGGTTGTTATGAATACCTCCCTAGTTAAGAGGGAGTGTTCAATTTTTGTAACTATGGTCAGTCTTCATAATGTATATATTCGAAAAAATAATATTCTAGAAAAGAATGTGTGTACCTATAAAAGTCAGACCTACCTGTGACACATATGACGACCTGATCATGAAGAATGGTCCTTGTAGTCACGTGAAACTCTGTTGAGTGTGTGACAACTGTGAGACACATGCATAATCATGAGACTATGGTGGAGACTGTGTGTCTCTGGATAGTAGTTGTGTGCTACTATGGTGGTTGTGTACTACTAAAGTGGTTGTGTACCACTAGCAGTGATTGTGCGTCATTGGATAGTAGTTGTGTGATACTGTGTTGGTTGTGTACCACTGGCAGAGACTGTGTCTCCCTGGACAATAGTTGTGTGCTACTATAGTGGTTATGTACCACTAGCAATGACTGTGTGCCACTAGAAATTATTTTTGTGCTACTAGTAGTGGTTGTGTACCACTAGACAATAGTTGTGTACTATTATGGATCAACATAGTTGTGTTATATTGGATGGCATTGTAATAGTTTTGTGCTACTAGTGGATTTCCATGGAGACTACCAAATCACTTGGAAGTAGTCGTGTGCTACTGCTTGATCATAGAGGATGTGACAGATGATTTGAGATACTAATGGTATGGTAGTAGTTATGTGTTGCTATTTGATTGTACAGTATTTAGTGGACTACTAGATGAAGACATTGTGGAAAGATACCTTCCTAGTTAAGAGGGATCATTGATGTTTGAGGAAAAAAGTAAGAGACATTATCCCTAGAGGGTCCTATGTGGACTAGTAGAGAGGAATATTGACTTCATCCTGACGTGCCTCAGATGGTTAGATGAAGGAACCAAGACATTGGTTTCATGAGGAAACCTAGATATGTCTTGGGGGGACATTGGTTCCATGAGGGAACCTCGATGTGTCCTATAGAAGACATTGTTTCCATGAGGGAATCTCGATATGTCTTAGACATGTGTTCCATGAGGGAACCACAAGATGTCTATTATGGACATAGTTTATGAGTGAGTTGAGACATTGGTTTCATGAGGGAACCTTGATATGTCAAGTATGGTCCAAGATGACTTAGCTTGATCATCCCCAAGGGGATGGCCACCCCTTGTAGGATGAGCTAGCTCAATTCTTGTGGATACCAACTAAATGACATGTATAAACACAAGTGAATAGCTCTAGTAAGCATCGGGCAAAGCTTCTCCTAGATTTGGCTACACACCAATGGAGATAGGATACATTTATCACAAGGGTGTACTTGTGATAAATGGAAACAAGCATATTCCTTCTTTCATCATGACAAGGAGTGATATGGACTTGAGGTGATTGAGGTTATTTCCATGTATAAAATAGCATAGGGCTGAAATTCACTCACATGGGTGTACCTATGGTAAATGGCCTTGTTGTGATCTTTGTCCTTAGTCGTGGTGATTTTACTGGGAATGATAAAGACTTAAAGATGTTAGATTCTATCACATGCAGATCTAGAGTGATATTGATCTTATAGAGAGTCAATTAGCTCATAGGGAGAGCCGCAAAAGGAGTTTCACCTCAGTTAAGGTGGGAGAGAGACATCTCCTAAGACTGACAGGTGTCATGAGTCTAGAGTGAAGTTTGTATACTTCAGAGGCAAGTTTTGGAATGATGAAGAATGTCTCCCTCGTTGAGAGGGAGTGTTGTTGT